>JAXBDA010000225.1:0-103018 GCA_036023075.1 Gaultheria prostrata | reverse complement strand
CTACAAGCCCAAATGTGACTTGTGTAAACCAATTCCACCCCAACACTACACATCACATGTATCCTCTCATCACTTAGCTAATTTTATCATTATACTTCATTCCACACATTATCCCAACTTTATTTCTGGAAAAGTAATTAAAATTTTCGGGTCTTTACAGTACCCAAAGCAGATTGCAACTCTGCCATAACTAAGAAGGAAAAACACGAATCCCGGTCTGATATGATCGATGCTAAAACTCAGTGCAGATGAACAATTTAGTCAATGTAGTGGTGGTTGCACAACTCTACGGTGTCTGAAACCCTCGAACCGGGAAGAGGCATGCCAACTTGGTCAAACGGTCAAAGACAACCCATATAGTGTCATGTCTTTAAAGTGAACACAAATCTTGTCTCAATTTCTAAAACTTCTATCGGTATGCATTCTCGAGTCCATAATAGTTTCTCCTGTAACATGATGAAGTCTGCTATTTGATCAACAGCTCGAATCTGTGAAATTCATCGTGATGTGTAGCGTGGCGGTCAAGTCTAGCTCACATGCTCTTCTTTCGTCCGCAGTATGTTGGAGTTTGAATTCATGCGCACCGTGTAGCGTGGCGGTTAAGTCTAGCTCACATGCTCTTCTTTCGTCCACAGTATGTTGGAGTTTGAATTCATGCGCGCTATTTGACATTTTCTATTCTCTCTGTGAAAAGAGCAGATGTCGCCCACCGTAACGTATTTATTGGAAACAAATCCTTCCTCTCTCCACCTTTGAAGTTGAATTATCAAATCTTTGGAGTTCCTTTAATGGCGAAAAAATGCTATCATGGATATTGTTGTGGTTCCAGATTGCAATTTACGATGAAGTCTCAGCTGAAATGCGCGCATACATAAATTAAAAAATCTGATAGTTAAATGGGAAACTTCTGCAAACTCACTTGACTCGTGGAAGTCACTACTTCTAAAGTTGCTCGTCGTTCAAAAAAAATATGAAGGATGCGAAAATTCCAAAAGGACAACATGTGTCACGCCCTCAATTTTATAAATAAATATAAGAACATAATCCACGTGGAAGTCAACAATTTCATAGTCAAAGTCAAGGTTTCATATTACCACCAACATGTTTAAGGTAAACAAGTTACAATTGTCTATGGGTACACGCACCCCCAAATCGAGTTAAACAAATCTCAAGTGTTATTACATAACCACTAGTCAAAAGATGAATCAAAATAGAGTTACAAAATCATCTCATCAAAATCATAAGTCCAAAGATGACAAAATAACTCCGCTATTGAGCTTTCAAAATTATGCATGCATACACTTCAAGCATTCCATGTCATGTTCCTCCATGCTGGGTACCTGAAATTACAAGGGTGAGCTCACTAGCCCAGTAGGAAAACGTCTATCTATCCTACATGGAAATGCGATGCACATGAGGTAAAGACAAGAAGATGTAGACCGACACAAGGTTAGAGCATTTGCAATTAACACAACGAAAAAAACAAGCTTGACGGTTGATATAGCGATTCAATATTCACACTACCGTACTCAACTCGTACCCGACACGACGCGTGTGTCCAAAGTGCTCATTTTTCATATTACATGTCCATCATCACATTCCTCGCGACACGCCTGGAGGGCGCGGACCGAGTATCCTTCCGAGCATACCATATAGGCCATGTGTCCACTTTCTCCTTGGTCAAGGTACATTCCTCGCGAAACGTCCATAGGACGAACCGAGTATCCTTCCGGGCTACCATTTAGGCCCCGTGATAAATGTTGCAAGTCCACAATACCATTAATTAAGTTTTCATGTTAACCTCGTGTCCAACGTGATACATGTGTTGAATCGTTCATACATATACATCTCATGACCCCGACTCAACGACTAACCAAACAATCCACCCACCGTAGGTGCCAAACTTCCGTTAATTCTATCAACGCAATATCACACTCGACAACAAGTATTTCCCATGGCAAATAAGTATCTAAGTGTCATCGAATCGAGAAATCATATTACATGAGTGAAAAACACGTTCGGAGACCAAGCACACGAATTGGGAAAGGCCGGAACACAAAACAAAAAGTCATCTCAAATTGGCCAAAACCGCCCGGGCGGCCTTGATTCCCGCCTGGGAGGGATTTCCAGACAGCACACCCGAAAACTGCTCAAAATGTGATTTTTGGGATTTTGCTCCAAAACTCCGATTTCGATGATTCCAAAGCCAAATATCAATAGAATGGAGTGTAGGGGAAAGATTCAACAAATAATTTAAGTGGGGAGACAATAATCAACACGAATCAAGATCTTTCCCCAATCAAGATTACACAAAAATGGGCTTTCAAGAGGTTTTGATACAATCTAGTAAGAATATCAACAAATTGAGCTACAAGGGAGTAATGTATCAATTAATTTACAAGGAAATCACATGGAAGCACAATATTAACATGTATCAATCCAAAATGACTAGAAATGTGATTTTCAAGGGGATTTAGCATGAACAAGAGAGATGGGGGAACAATACACACACACTCACACATCATATTTACAAGTAGAATTGATAGGAATTCCCCTACCTCAAGCAAGGATCGATCTTGGAAACAAGTGTGGGAAAGCAAATCCTAGCTTCAAATCACCAAACCCACCAACTCTTGAGCTTTCCAAAGCAAACCCAAGAAGAAATCAAGCTCCTATGCTCCAATGTTGAAGGATTTATGAGAAGGTTGAGTTGGATTGAAAGATTTTTGGAAGAATTTGGAGGAGAGATGAAGAAAATGGAAGAACATCAATGGCGGAGGGGGCGCCGGCCTCTATGTGGGGTTTTGTGCTTCCTCTCTCTCCTCTCACACACCACACATATACACCCACTCAACTTTAATTCAAAAAAATTACACCCAAGGTTCAAATGTGACTTGTGTATATAATATGTGACCACAATACTTATTTTCATAAACCAAACTTAAGTAAAGACTTTTCTTTACTTTAATTTATTTATGAAAATAAGGAAGTACCCCTCATTTGGAAACAATGGCATTTCCAAAATTTTAAAATTTTAATCACATCAAAATCTCATCCCCTCACTTTTAGTACAAAACTGAAAAACAGCACATTTTTCTCCTAAGAAAATGGGTGAAAGACGACTTTGCTTTACTAAAAAATAACTTCCGATTATACCGTTATGATTTGAAAAAAAACAAGGAGCAATTACCGAGACTTTTTATCTGCCAAATTGAAATTTCTCCAAAAAGTGATTTTTTTTACACGGTCCTTTACAACATGATTCAAATATTCAAAAGACTAAAAATCCAAAAGGAGAGATGAACAGATTTTTCCCGGATGATTTAGGTAGCAGTGGGGCCATGATTATGTAGGACTACAAGAAGTTTGAGTCGCTACAATCAAGTCTAATCAAAGATAAAATCAATGTTCTGAAACTGAAAAGCTACAATATTCCAACAGTGATGGTTTACGGTTCAACATGTGAAAAAAGGTGAATAGCTTAAATTGCAAATAAAAATGTTGCAGGGGTAGCAACGATTTTCACGAGAGGAATGGATATCCAACAGCAAGGCTCTAGAAAATATTAAGAGTTCAAACGATGAAAATGCAACTTACTCGGAGGATGTAGATATTATGGTTCCAAGCACAAGAATTTAGAGTAGTTACAATCGAGGTTAACCAAAGACAGAGTCAATGTTCAACATATGAGCGAAACAAGGAAATGAAGATTTAACAATCAATTTAGAGTTATACCATTGCGACAATACTGATTCAAGGTTCAACAATGAGTGGAACTTAACGGATACTCTAGCTTACGAAAGTAAAGAATTAGGGTTAACAAAAGTCCTCGTAAGAGAAGTGAATCTACTACCATAAGAGTTTGTGTAAGGGACCATGTAAAAAAAATCACTTTTTGGAGAAGTTTCGATTTAGCCGATAAAAAGTCCCGGTAATTGCTCCTTGGATTTTTCAAATCACCATGGTATAATCGGAAGTTATTTTTTAGTAAAGCAAAGTCATCTTTCACCCATTTTCTTCGGAGAAAAATGTGCCGTTTTTCGGTTTTGTACTAAAAGTGAGGGGATGAGATTTTGATGTGATTAAAATTTCAAAATTTTGGAAATGCCATTGTTTCCAAATGAGGGGCACTTCCTTATTTTCATAAATAAATTAAAGTAAAGAAAACTCAAAATTATAGTCTTTACTTTAGTTTGGTTTATGAAAATAAGTATTGTGGTCACATATTATATACACAAGTCACTTTTGGACTTGAGGTGTAATTTATGAAATATATGTATTGTATGTGTGTGGTGTGGGAAGAGAGAGAGAGAGACCTTTTTCCCCTAAAAGAGGCCGGCCCCCCTTTCTCCTCCCTCTCTCTCCTCCATAGCTCCTCCAACTTAAATCCTTACCAACCCAAGTCAAAAACTCACTTCCAACCTTAACTCCTTCACAAAACCTTCCTAAAATCTCGAGATCTTCGCGTTGGTGCTTTCATTTCATCCCGGTGTTTGAAGAATCTTGCTTGGTGTTTGGAGCTAGAGCTTGGGTTCTTCATTTGGAGGTGTTTTCTAGTCAAATCCCAAGAGGTAGGGAAATTTCTATCAATTCTCAATGTAAACTTGATGTATGTGTGTGTAGAATCCCTCCTATGATCATTCCCTCTTATGCTTTGTGGAAATCCCTTGAGAAAAATCATTTCTAGTCTAGTTTATGTTGAAAGGATGATTTTTATCTTGCTCCATTATGCTCCTCCACTTGATATAGTTGATATCTCATCCTATGGAGCTCTAATTTCATGATAACTCTTGAAATTTGTATGAAACCCACTTGGAATCCATTTCTAGTCATTTTTGCTTTGAGAAATATCATGATTCTTGTTGGTTTTTGTTTCCCCTACCCAAATTGGTTGTTTAATCATCTCTCTCTAGCTTGTTACTTGGAGATTTAGCATGGGAAGTGTTTGGTTTAGCATTGTTAATGAAAGCCCCAAAATTTGCTTGTTGTGGGTTGGGTATTGATACCCAGATTTGGGGTATTGATACCCAGAAATTCTATCCCCTTTTGTACCTCTAGTAGACTGGGTATTGATACCCAGATTCCATGGTATTGATACTAGCAAGTTTATTAAGCTTTCCTACTTTTATGTCTTAGGAATTGATACCCAGATTTAGGGTATTGATACCCAGAGGTTCTGATCCCTTTTGTCTGTCAGGGTATTGATACCCAGATTTGGGGTATTGATACCCAGAGGTTCTGGAAAAAATTTCTTAAAGTGCTTAAGGAATTGGGTATTGATACCGTGGCCTCTTAGTATTGATACCTAGGGACTTAAATCCTATTTCGAAATGACAATTGGAGTTGTGGGGTTACGTTGACCCAATAATGATTCTAACGGACATGAAATGAGACTAATGAGTTAAATGAATGGCACGGGGCCCAAAAGGGTAAGCCCAGTTGGCACGGAGCCCGAAAGGGTATGTCCGGATGGCACGGGGTCCGAAAGGATATGTCCGGATGGCACGGGACCCAAAAGGGTATGTCCGGATGGCACGGGGTCCGAAAGGATATGCCCGGATTAGATTGAATGAAGTTAAGGAATGACAAACGTGGCGTGAATGACATGAGAGTATGTTGGAAGGATACTCGGTCCGCTCTAAGGGTGTGTCGCGAGGAATTTAAGGAAGTGAATGATGATAAAGAATTTGAACACGATGAATGAATGCTTTTGACACATGCGCCGTATCGTGTACGCGTTGGGTACGATGACATGATGGTTGATGAAACCTTAAGACCTTTGAACTCAATGTGATTCCTTGAGCATGTTCTTCCTTAAATCTTTATTCTAGAGTCTTGTTAAGTGCTTACATCTTTGTGCCTATGCTTCATATGCATCTCATTTCCATTTGGAGTAGATAGACGTTTTCCTATTGGGCTAGTGAGCTCACCCTATTAATTTTCAGGTACACAACATGGATTATGAGGATGGATTGCGTGACGTGTGCATGCATCTTTTGAAAGGCTTATAGAGAGTTACTCCATCATCTTTAGACATTTATTTTTTAAAGATGGTTTTGTAACTTATTTGAAATCTTATCTTTTGACTATGGTTTGTAATAACTTTAAGACATATTCATTTTTAATCGGGGCTATGGTGACCGCAAATATGAACGATGTTGACTTTGACTAAGTGTAATGTTTGTAAGACTTTGACTTGACCGTGGAGTTGTTGACTCCCACATGATTTATGAATATATTATCCTTTTAAAAATTGAGGGCGTGATAGTTTGGAAAACAAGTATTGAGGTTAAGAGGAGAAGAACCAAACTAGATAGTAGTTTTGAAACCGTGTCAGCCAAACATGTTACAAATCAAATATTCAAGTATAATGAAGGTTTCAATCAGACGGGTATACAAATAGCTCAGAAGGTCATTCCGGCAGTGGAACAGTCAATGCAAATGAAAAAGGGAGTATAGTCAACTTAACAAAAGTCAAAATGAAATAAGTGTTGAGGTTACACATCTCAAAGAAAGATGAGAGTCTTAAAGGTTTAAGTGGTTTAATAAACAAGAATTACAAAAATAAATCCAAGCTCAAGTTTGATTTGAGAGTCTTATTTCAATGCGATATTTAAGATTTTAGTCTCAACCTGCAGTAAGGATAAAACTAAATGTTAGAATGAAGGAGTATAAGAGTGGTAAGGTAAGCATAGGTAGTCAATAAAGTAGAAACGAAGTCGTTTCGATTGGAAGTTGAACTGATCGAAAGCCACTAAGGTCTAACATCAGTTTAGGAAGAGAAATAGGAAAGGTTGAATGGAATCAACTTTCAGACTAAACTATAATAATCAAGCTGAGTACAATTTATACAAAGATGGTGATGATGGAGTCGTCTAACCCCCTTAAAATGGTAGCGTCATTCTTTGCAAGTTAAATAGTTGCTACTCTGATAGCAGTCTTCAAAATATCCTCCTCCTGACTCGAAGATGATGGTAACCAGATCGCAGATCAAAAATCAAAAAGCATAAAGGCCCATGTAGCTTATTGGAAAGGCAGTTGATCCTCGGTAATGGATAATAGTTCTTGACGGTTACTTTTTCGGTTGTCGATAGTCATACATAACTAAAACGATCCATCCTTCTTTTTAGCAAACAAAACCGGGGCTTTCCACGGCGAGATACTAGGTAGGGCAAACTCTTTATTAAGAAACTCCTGCAATTGAACCTTTAACTCTCGAAGTTCGACTGGAGCCATTCGGTGCGGTGCCATCTTGATTTTGGATAAGCTGAAGAAGAGTCTTGTCTATCCTACTCAAACTTAAAACGCGTCCAATTAAAAGGGTGAGTAGTCATTTCCTTCTCGAAACATCGATCACAACTCGGTGGGCGAAAAACCCCATCATTCCCAAAATAATGTCAAAGTCGGCCATTTTGATTACTTGAAGGTTGCAAGTCAAACGCAACCCAGACACCTATTAACAAACCCTACAAATTACAACCAATGGTGCGTGTCCCTCGAGAGGTGAATATATGCTAAGGGTTTTCGCTAGCCACTTGGTCTTCAAGTTAAACTCTTTAACGTCATGCTTCGGCAACTTGTAGTCCTCTTGATCTTCCAGGTCAAAGTCCATGTATTTCGCTGGGTCATAGATGCAACGTGGGAAGAAAGACCAACTCTCGCTTCTACTTCTCGGTCTTGTATCCCTACTGATCCTAGTCGTGATTTCAATCGTTTTCTTTTTTGTATAGGATTCTAAACATGTCCTTGATCAGCGTTCGGGTTTCTAGCGTCCGCACGCACAACTCTTACTCCTATAAGTACTATGGTTGTTCAAAAATAACTAAGACATTCTATATATTAAAAAAATATACATATACTCAGTATAAATTAAGAACGTTTTATGAAATGACGTACTAAAATATATAACTACTTAATATATAGGACATTCAAAAACTAGTGTTACCCAAACCAGCGGTCTCGAGGTAAATGTAAAACCTAGGATCTGATACCAAGTTGTAACGCCCCGAAAATTTGGGCACTTTAAAGATAATAAATAAATCATTTTCTTTTAAATGTCAATTTTCTTTAATCAATATAAATTTAAACCTCAAGTTTAATAACGGTAAAAAGAAAAAATTCTCTAACTTATTACAATCCGAAAAAAATACTCCCAAAATATAACATTGTCTAAAAGAATACTTCAACTTAATAATAATTCCATTAAAAACAATCAGAGCCATCTAAAAATAGTAACTATTGATAAAGCCAAGGCTTCACTGGCGCATCCTCATCAATTCGCTCCACCGCTTCATAGTCCGAGAATGGCTCCTCGTAGCCTCCGTTGTCTTCAGTACCTAGCGTAAAACGTCAGGGTCACAAAGTAGCACCGTGAGTGAAAAATGCTCAGTAAGACACCCAAAGCTACCTCGTTACTAAAGTATGTTCATGGAACAATTAATAGCTTCAAAAGCACATAAATGAGATTCAATAACATGGTGATTCAATACTAAACATGATAGATTTAACAAATGACAGGCTCACAAGTTTCATTTTATTTCGTTGTTCCTTAACGGAGTCTTACTTATCGTCTTTCAACATGCTCTTTTCTCCCAAATAGTCACATTATTCATCACCAGCTCCCACCCACTGTATACCTCAAGTGCCCGATCACACAGCAAAGCCACCTCGAGGTAACCTGCGCATGGCTCACGATTGATCACCAATTGATCAATCTCTATCCGGCATCGATTCTCACCCATAGTATACTTCAGGAGCCTAATCACACAGTAAAGCTACCTTGAAGTATACAACTGCTCATGGCTCAAGACCCATGCCGGATAAGACGTCCCACCCTACAATCTCGTTTGGATATTCATTAATTCTATCCATCCATATAATTTAACCAAATAACAAATATAATAGAATTATGGTTCGTACTTCAATGAGGGCCCACATATCACAGAAGTCCAACAATCTAGCCCGATGGCAAAAAAAATTGTAAGTGTAAGTTTCATAATGATAGGAGAGTCAACAATTTCAAATACTAAAAATGATAAACCGATTCCAAAAAATCACAAAACTTGACAACGGTATAGGGTATCCAATTAGGAATAACTTTTGTGTTTTACCCTAATGGTCATCTTAAACGAGGTCAAAACGGATTCGAAGACAGTTCGGTCTTGCTGTCCAGAAACAGAACTGAAACATTTCTTTAAAAATTCATATCTTTCTATACGTACCTCAGATTAGAATAAGTCCTATATGAAAGTTGCTTAAAATTTTGTAAGCTACAACTTTTTGTTTTACGTTTTTCATGAATTTGACTCGAAGTGTCCCAAAATGTACAAATCAGAGGATGGGGTATCCCTACTCCTTTTTCAACATATGAGCTGTTTAAATTCCTATTTTATGTTATCAAGTAGACTCCCTATAATATCACTGTTCTGATCATAAAAAAACATCATTCATATTATTAACAACGGTATTAGAAACCACGTAAGCACCATAACTAAAGTAAAAGTTAAGTTTTGGAGAGCCTACCTTTCTTCAGAAAGTTTTTAGCGCGCTGCGAAATGTAAGGAGATTTAAGGTCGTTAAACGGTTGAGTTCTCAGAATAGAATCGAACAAGATGTTTACCGCATGAGAGGGAGATGAACCGTGAGTGAAAGTGGGAGAGAAGTTTTCCTGTGAGTGGGGTAATGGAAGGGGATTCATAACTTGAGAGAAATTGATGTAGGAAAAAGAAAAGAATAAGGAATGATGGAAGTTATAGAAGAAGCAAATATAAAATAGGAAATGAGGGAGTATAATTAGAGAGATTTTGGGAGGGCTAGATGAGTTTTTATGGAAAACGAATTAATTAGTGGGATTTGGAGAAGTAAAGTACAAAGGTCAATTGCAAGACTTTCTTTTCTTAGCTATGAAGCTAATTCTAAATATGAAAACTTTGTTAGGTAATTTACACACTAGGAAATGTAATATTATTAGAACATGGAAGTAAATAATTATACTTGCACATAAAGGGAAATGTTAACTATGGAATTAATACATATGGAAACAAATTTATACATATATTATGGCAATACAACATATATGTAACATATTCAAATTAATAATTTTTTTAAACCAATTCAAATTAATAATTGAATTACTAAAATTACAGTCTTTACAAGATATACATACTCGGCGGTTCAATCATCATTTGGGGTAACCCGGGGAGTATACAATCTTTTGAATATCTCGCGTTATTTGTTCAATCTTGTGGAATTTTGTTGAAAGTGGAATATTTGTTATTGAAAATGATATTTTTGGCTAAAGTGCCCTGGAAAGTAGGTACAATGATCGATTAACCTTGCCAATATCTTGGCCGATCCAAGAAATCCAGGTAGGCTAGGGCCGGGTATGAGGTTCCTGCGATTTGTTAAATCGGCTTGATAATCGTTGTTTATTGATTCCACGTAATGCGAGCATCGTTATTCTTTTTGTACTCTTCCCGGTCATTTAATGTTTCAGAAGTGGAGCTGGGTTAGTGAGGCTGAATCGGAGCTTTTGAGCATAACTTGGTCTAGAGACATTTTGGAGGAATTATTGTAGTACTTATTTTGTGGTCGTAGAGCCGCATTGTTTATTTTTGTAATTATTGAGGCTTAGATGAGAATTGTATTTCAAGGAAAATAGGTCTTGAAAGTATATAATTGAATAAGCATGTTTCCTCCACAAAATATTTCGCTAAACTCATTATTTGGTCCAAAATCCCCTTACAGTGTTTATATTGACAATAAATGACAAATCTAATTCTCGGCCCCCATGTCCCATATGAATTACTTTACAATATTACATTCTTTCAACAACTAAAAGTTTTACAATGCTTCAAATAATCTTTCATGCCATGCTCTCACTATGTCATGCACATCACGCACCTCATGCCATGCTCCAAGCCACACCTGAAACAACAAAGGGGGAGCATTCACTTCACCCAGTAGGTATCCTCTTTGGGTTTCAGACACATAAATGCATAACAAGATATAATGAACGGACGCGCAACATAATATTGACAAATAACAAATAAACTACCTAGCATATCATTTGGTTATAGCAACAAAACATCATCCTTCACGCGTCCCTCACGTCCACCTCTACGGTATAAACTTTACGTAACAAACTCTCAAACTTACCTCTGACCAATATTATCAATCATAACGTTACTACTTATCAAAGCCCCATATCACTCGGTATAAATAACATTAGCTAGGTCTAACAACACTTGTACTAAACCATCTTCAAGGTACCATAGCGTCTTTTCAATCATGCAATCATTTGCTTTCTTTCTTTTCGTCTTCCAACTCCACCGTCAATAAATCATTATTTCCGTTATCCTTCCTTCATCCCGACACGGTTAATCTTTCTCTTTCAAATCCATCAACATGTCCATTGAGACTCACACCAATCAATATCATGCATGTAATCCTATTTCTCTTAAAATGTTCATCACATACTCTGTAAAGACCCGTGTAAAAAAAATCACTTTTTGGAGAAGTTTCGTTTTGGCCGATAAAAAGTCCCGGTAATTGCTCCTTGGATTTTTCTAAGCACAACGGTATAATCGAAAGTTTTTTTTTAGTAAAGCAAAGTCGTCTTTCACCCATTTTCTTCGGAGAAAAATATGTCGTTTTTCGGTTTTGTACTAAAAGTGGGGGGATGAGATTTTGATGTGATTAAAATTTTAAAATTTTTGAAATGTCATTGTTTCCAAATGGGGGTACTTCCTTATTTTCATAAATAAATTAAAGTAACTTAACTTTGGTTTATGAAAATAAGTATTGTGGTCACATATTACATACACTAGTCATATTTGGGTGTGCAGTGTAATTAGACACTCTCCCCTCTCTCTATACCCGACGGCTCCCATCTCTTCCTCTTGAAAAAAAAACAGCCGGCTCTCATCTCTCTCTCCCTCTCTCAAATTGCTTCCATTGATACACCTCAAATCTCCACCAAAACCTAATTCCTTCAAGGTTCGACCATAAAATCTCCTTCTCTACGTGATTTCAAGCTTGGGTTGTGTTGGTTTTAGCTTTGAAGTGGGTATTTCGGGTTTGGAAGCTCAAGGTCTTGGATTTTTCATTTTCAACTCATTTGGAGCAAAATTCGTGAGGTAGGGAAACAATTACTACCTCCTCTAGTTGTATACTTGTGATTTGTTGTACATATCTTGTTCTTGGCTTCAATTTCATTGAAAATCATGTTTTCCCTCTTTATGTGGGTTTTCCTAACTTTGATTCTTTGATCTACGAAATTACTTGTTGATTAATGAAATTGGGAGTGGAATTGACCTCCCTTCATGTTTAATTGTTGCCTAGCATCTCTAGTTTGAGCCTAAACTATCCCATTTGTGTTTGGGTTGAAATTCCACACCTTAGAGGTGAAAATCTGTCCATTTTCTGGAAAATGTAGCTGTTGCCCCTGTTTTCCAGCAGCTGCCCCAATTTTCTGGGTGGTTTCCGGCCACCCTTTGACGTCTGTTTGGCCTCCAATCGTCCGGTACTTCGCACACTTGAATTATAACAACGTGGTAACCCCAAAAACCATTTTGAAATCTTTAAACTATGACTTTGACACATGATTTCATTGGACACCTCGTTATACGTATCGGATACATAGCATATTGAGTTGGTTGGCCCATTTGGCGAAAATTGTGGTGTTTTGAAAGAAAAGGGATACATAGAAATGTTTTGATGAACTAAATGCTTTGAGATGATGGAAATGGTTTCTATGACTCTAGGGTTCACCCGTTTGGTGTCCCTAGCCATGGGTGAACTGAGCCCACGAAATCCGGCAGGGGTGAACGGAGCCCACAAAATCCGACAGGGGTGCACGGAGCCCAAGAAATCCGGCAGAGGGATTCATTCCCTAGAAAATGAAATGGTTGATTTTATGAAAGAGTTGGAAATGGAAATGTTTTGAAGTGAAAATGGCGTTTGACAAACTTTGGATACTTGGACACGAAATTGGACACATATGATGGAAATGTTTTGAAGTGAAAATGGCGTTTGATAAACTTTGGATACTTGGATACGATATTGGACAAATATGATTACATTTTTGGAAATTTGGACTTACTAAATGGATTCTCAAGTTTCATTTGGACACTTTGAAATGGTTTTGGACACTTGGATACGTTCGGGACACGTGGATATGTTCCATGGACACTTGGGTACATTATGGACACATATCGCTTGTTTTCGTTCTCATAATGATTCTTAGATCACTCTTTCATGACAACCCACATTGTGTGCACTTATCATATTTATACACCTAGCGGTTGTAGTATGGTTTTTCTACTGGGCTAGTGAGCTCACCCTATCATTTTCAGGTACACGCCGTAGAACATGAGATTGGATGCTTGTGGAGTGATGCATTACATGGAGCTTATACATGCATGAAGTTATTTTTTTCATCTTATAACTAGTATTTTTGGTAAATGGCAATGTAACTTCTATTCACTCAATCTTTTGACTTATTGGGATTTATGTAATAACTTTAAAACTTATGTTTGGGTATTTATATATTCGGGGTACGATGTAGTACCACCTTGAGACTTGTTGACTTGACCACATATGTCGTGGAAGTTTGACTTGGACTTTTAATGAAGAATTGTTGACTTTCGACTTGTGCCACGTAGATGTTGTGGAATTTAGTTTGTTAAAAAGCAGGGTGTGACATACTCACATACACACACACACTAGATACCCTAGTTGATGTATTCCCTGTGAGTCCATGTACCGTACCATACCCACACGTACTCCGACGTATCCCACGATTACCCACGTGTCAAATAATTTCTCCATTCGTGTTCCCCAGTGCCCTATAAGTATACATATATCATACTCGAGTCTTGGTAGTGGCCATGTGTCCCTCGAGTGTCCAAGTATTCCCCAAAATATCTTTATGAGGAACGCCCCAAATTTCATAAACATAAATGATTACATAATCCACGTGGAAGTCAATAAGAGTAACCAAAGAAGTCTCGGAAGTTCGAATATAAGAGAGTAGTTCAAGAATTTGTCACATTAGGTCAACTATCACTCCAACGTGTCCATTACAGACCAAGTGTACCACTCATGCTCTCAATACACCCTCATCATGCATCTCATTCAATTGTTCCATTCAATATAATCCGGGCATACCATAAAGGCCCCGTGTCACTCCGGGCATACCCTTTCGGGTCCCGTGTCACTCCGAGCTTACCCTTTCGGGCCCCGTGTCACTCCAGGCATACCATAAAGGCCCGGTGTCACTCCGAGCATACCCTTTCGGGCCTCGCGTCACTCCGAGCATACCCTTTCGGGCCCCGTGTCAATCTTTTCTTCCATCAATATCATTTCATGCTCAAACGATCCATTTAAGTGCCCATGCAATAGCTCAACTCAAAATAACGCTCAAAAACCCTAGTTTGCTCTATAACCGTCAACTCGCGTCAATAAGTGCCAAATACGTCACATGAATCCCAAGGGAACTTAAAGACTCAACAAATATCACTCATGATGTTCACGGTAGGTACCTCTAAGTGTTTCAAGTCAATATGAACAAATATAGCACGTACGTTACCCGATCGAAGGCCAAAAAGGTCAAAATAGCCAAAATAGGCCAAAAAGAGGGGAGTGGATCGATCCACAAGCAAAAGTGGATCGATACAAAGTCGCCTGTTCAGCAGAAATACAAGGTGGATCGATCCAAGGGCAAGGGTGAATCGATCCACAGTGGTCCAGGGCAGTTTTGACGGGTTTTGAACATCCCGAGTATTTTTGCCATAACTTTTCACACTGAACTTCATTTTGGACAAGTTATATATCAAAACGTATGGAATTTGAAGAGCTACAACATTATAGTTTTGCATTTTCCCTGATTTTGTATTTACGTGGCCCAAAAAGCATGAACAGTAACCTGTTCTAACAGATTTTCACCCAAGGTGGGGAATTTCAACCCAAACTCAAAACTACTCCTCAAACCCAGATTTCTATGGCACAAATTAACCAATAAGCATGAAAGAAGGTAGAGACATCAAATAAATCATGGATTCATCTATCAATTCCATAGATCAATGGATTTTTCAACAAGATTAACAAGAAACACACTTTACTTAAGAGATTTCACTACCACCCACACATAAACACTTAACAAGCAAGTAAGAAACCCCTACCTCTTGTGATTGAGCTTGAAAAACCACCAAGGAGCATAACCCAAACCCTAGCTTCAAGATCCAAGAAAAGTCCTCCTAACCTCGGAGTGAAATAAGCACACCCACGTGTAGAGCATGAGAAAATAGGAAGGTTTTGTGAAGGAGTTAAGTTTGGAGGTGAGCATTGGCTTGGGTTGGTAAGAAATTTGAAGGAGATGAGCTATGGAGGGAGAGAGGGAGGCCGGCTGGTTTGGGGGAGGAGAAGGGCTCCTCTCTCTCTCTCTCCACACAAACTCAAAATGCACACACACCACACAATTTAAAAAGGGGTTTCAATAATTACACCAAAAACCCATATGTGGCTTGTGTAAACCAATTCCATCCCAACACTACACATCACATATACCCTCTCATCACTTAGCTAATTTTATCATTATACATCATTCCACACATTACCCCAACTGTATTTCTAAAAAAAAATAATTAAAATTTTCGGGTCTTTACACGCACCAACCCCTATTCAAGTTGGAAAAATACTTTAAAATTTAAAAAAATCGGGTCCTTACACATGTAGTCTTAACCCATGGGTTTGGGATTGGGTTTATACTTCTGGATGAACCCCGGACAAGGGGTTGCTGTTGTGCACCATCCGAGCCGTCCGTTGCTCAGATGGACGGCCCAGATTTCACCTCGGCACCTTTGCATCCGAACCGTTGGTTGTCGTGCGTGCAACATGAAAGTTGGGCCGTCCATCCGAGCAACGGACGGCTCGGATGGTGCACAGCACCTGCTGTGCATGGGGCTGCACAAGAGCAACCCCAAATCCATGAACCCCCCCCCCCCCCCCCTGCCTAGCCCACAAAGTAAAAAAAAAAACCCGTATGCCCAATCCATGACTTTGCGGGCTTGGCCGGCCTAACCCTATTCAACAATGACCTTTAATAGTATTAGTACTTCTTCCAGCTCATCAACACTTGGAGTACATTTGGGATAAAAGCAAAAATAGGGAATCAACCGTTCCTTGTTATCCTTTGTTTTTTAGCAGTCACCAAATCAAAGACATTTTATAATGGAACCCAATCGTCACCATTGTCCAAAATCATAAAATGTACTCCTATCAGATACAGGGTTACACATATCAAGTTCTGTCACATCCCAATTACAGATTTACAAAAATTAATGTCAAAGCTAACATGTTCAAAGTAAAAAAAAAAAAAACAAGGTCTAAATATGAACACCATATCCAAGAAGTGTCTCAACATGAACACCAACACCCTATCCAGTAGGATATCAACATCATATCTAGCATATATAAATCGGAAGCATAAACGCACCATGAAAATGATTACTTGAATGAATATTGATCGATCGATCTTTCAATCTCTCCAAGATACAAAGAATCAAAATTTCACGAAGGCTTTTCTCTTTCGAAAACCGTTGGGGTGGTTGTATAAAGACAAAAATATTTTGACCTAAAAACGTCTTATTTATAGGTTGTTGGAAATCGCACAGCAATGGCTCGAGTCACTTTCTAGCTGTTTCAATCTAGTGGTGATGGTTGGTACTGGGCTTGACAGTGGCTCAAGAAATCTCAAATGATGTCTTTGAATGCCGAACACCTTGACTAACTTCTAACTCTTGTTCGCTCATTACAAGACACATTGATTCACTTCCACATCATATATAGACACTCTAAAAGAATAAAGAAAATAAAATACCACTCGATAAGAAGGGATACATGCAAATGTGTGTTTTGGCATGAAATTGTCAACTAAAAAGGAGCTCGACCTATGAAGTTTACAAGTCTAACCAAGATCATGAACAATAGAAGAACCATTCCCCTCGCAAACCACTCTTCATGGACTTTTCCTCTTCAATTTAAATTCCTTAGCATTGGTATCCCTTGACGATCAACGACAAGAACCTCGTCCACTCTGACAGGTCTCAATACAAACCTTCAACTTCTGTTGAATTTGTATACCTTAACAACATTGCATGGGATTGGGAACATAGAGGAACAAGGGGGAAAGAACCCATCTCGTAATTGCTTAAGAGCTTAATCATGGGCTGATCATCGCCTTCGTCTTATGTTTTTTGTTTACTCTGAATATATCGTGTTCTAGAAAATCGAAATAGAGGTTTAGTGTCTTTGGAATGATTTTAGATTCTTCGTTTGAAATGATGTTCTTTCTCTTTTGAAACAATGAGCCTTCATTACCGCAACTAATTGGTTAAGTAACAGAAACCAAGTTTGGCTTAATAAAGAAGAGTAGAAAATCTAACTCAGATATTGAAAGAGAGCAGATCAATTTAGAGAGAGATTAAAACCAAGGACTAGTTTTGGGGTTTGACATCAAAACCACGAACTTAAAGTGAAAGTTATATTTGTCTGTATAGACTATGCACTCCATGCAGGGAAAATTTCTACCCCCCCCTTCCCCAAACTTTACACTCAATGTCTCAAACACCCCTGGGCTTCAATAAACTTCAATTGCACACCCAAACTTTGCGTCCGTTATTCAAATCACCTCCCACCATCCATATCCGTCAAATTGATAACGGAAATCGTTGACTTGGACTTTGACGGACGTTAAATGGTATTTTGGTGGGAAAAGTTGATATTGTGGTGGGACTTTAAGACTTATATTGTAATTAGGTCACACATTGTCCCTTGTGTCTCTCTCTTCCCGTCGAACAATGGCAGCGGCTGCAAAACTCTGAATCTCCTCCCCCACTCCAAATACAAAGACCCTTTCCCAAATCTACCCTCCCTGTCTCCTCTAATCCCCAACAACCGACCTCCACCACCCTCCGCCACCGCGCATCTCCACCGTCGTCTCCAACTCCAAACTCGCCGCTGCCGCCCCTGAAAAATTCATATCTTCGACAAACTATTGGAAAAACAGATAGCGGTTGTAGGACTATACAATCTATATACATAGTCTTGCTATTTTAAAAAATTGGATACTTCTATGAATATGTTTACCTTTTTTTATTACCAAAAAAAAAAAAGTTTACCTTTTTCCATCCGTTACTGGATCCTGAAACAAGCAATCTCTTGTCGGTCTCCTAGCATATTTAGCTTATGGTATAGATCCATCAGGCAACACAAGTTTTTTTTGAGGATTTTGAAGTCTTGTTTTCCTGAATATTGGGTTGCAGCACCGATCATCGGAAACCATCTGGTGGTCCAGAGTTTAAAGGCGACACCGAATTTTGCGGCGTCACAATTGGTCGGCGATGACTTCTGAGCTGAATTAACGACGGAAAGAGCTTCAATTCTCTGCAGCCGATTTTACTCCTCGTGGCTGATGCCGCCATGGCCAGAGCTAGAGCTCTCGTTCTCACGCCCATGTGACCCATTTCTGTGGCCGCAACCTCTCCAATTCCAATACACTTCCTCATGTACTTTCCCGAATGACGACGATGCAGATCTCACAATCAATTGCAAGGTTCGGATTAGGATTTTATTGGCTCTGGGTTGGGTTATTGATTGTTCACAAAGAGAGAGAGAGAGAGAGAGAGAGAGAGAGAGAGAGAGGAGGGTAATGTTCGTTAATATCCAAGTCAACGACTTCCGTTATCTATTTGACGGTTGGGTCTTCATTCGAGAAGGACATGGTATATGGGTCAATCATGGAAATAGGACACAAACTATTTCTTTAATGCCAAGAGAACAAATCACCCACACATTCCAAAAATGCCCCCGCTAGCCCATGAAAGTGCCTTAACCCCACCGCCCCCCGAGCGCGCAAACTCTATGAAAGGTGCCTAAACCCTCAAACCTAATGAAAGTGCCTAAACCTAAACCCTAGGTACCTTATAAAAGTGCCTAAAATCCTAGGGTACCCTATGAAAGTGCATAAACCACTAAAATCCTATAATTGGAAAATGCACCCTAAACCCTAGGGTACCCTATGAAAGTACATAAACCTAAACCTAAAACCCTAGGGTACCCTATGAAAGTGTCTAAACCACTAATATCCTATAATTGGAAAATGCATTCTAAGTGCCTAATCCAAAATGCCTAAACCCACTATACCCTACCCAAAGAGCCTAAACCCCCTAAAATTGACTCCAAAATTGAACCCAACCCCAAAATTGAATAGAGAGAAAATTAATTTGTCCCACCCAGGACCCACGCATGTGTGTGTGTGTGTGTGTGAGAGAGAGAGAGAGAGAGAGTGACCAGTCAGCATCAAATGAAAAGTGATGCAGTCACTTTCAAGGGTTATTTTAGTCAGTCAGCACCAAAGTAAAAAGTGATGAGTTGTACGCCTGTACCGGCTTTCTTTCTGTAATTGTTTTTTATCATTAAGGGCATTTTTGTCTAGTGTTGTCCTCAAAAATTTTACATCAATGTATTAGAAGCCTTAAAATAAGTTAGGCTGGGCTAAACACCATTTAAAGTCCCAAACTTGGCATTTTGACCAATTGTTTGTTGATGGGTTGGGACGGTAGGAGGTGATTTGAATAACGGAGGTAAAATTTGGGTGTGCAATTGAAGTTTATTGAAGTTCAGGGGTGTTTGAGACATTGAGTGTAAAATTTGGGAATTTTTTTTTGGAAATTTTTCGTTCCATGTGTGCGTAACTAGTTTTCCTCTTTCCATAATTCGGAAAAACTGAACCATGAAAATGAGAGTAAATTCCACATTTACCTTTACAATGCGATTTCCCCTAAAGTCGTCATTTTAATTTCTGTTAAAAAAATTCCTCAGTTTTTTACTCCATTTTACTTCAGCAAAAACAAAACCCCCCCCGAACAGTTGCGTCAGTTTTGGAATCTCACCGTTTAGCTTCCGTAGTGGACGGCTCGACGCTACAACAAAAGGAGCATCGAAAAAACCGGGGGCTTTGGAATCCACACAAAAAACTCGGTCAAGTCAAAACCCCTTTTAGGAGGAAACGTGTTGGGCATTTCCCCATTTTCATTTTTATATTACTATATATATTTTTTAAATTACGCTATTCGGAGAGTATATCCAAACATTTGTACGATTTTTCCGGTGCCGATAATGTATAGATATAATATGTATATACGTACGCAGCGAACAAATTGATTCGTCGTTGTTTGGATCTGAAACTGGCTGTGAAGGAGGAGGAGGGCATGTATTCGTTTTTCTAGGGTTTTGTTTGGTTGGACGTTTCTGAGAATTCCAGCACTATGAGGAAGAAGCTTGACACCCGTTTTCCCGCCGTGAGTGAACCCTCTCTCTCTCTCTCTCTCTCTCTCTCTCTCTCTCTATATATATATATATATATATATATACACCTCTTTTGTTCATTTTTCGAATTGTAGTATCTCTGTTTGTTTATCTGCTTCTTCGTAGGTAGAAGATAAGGCTATTTGAAGCTGTTTTCTGGCAGATTTCGGGTGTTTGATTTTTGTTTTTACTGAGAAAATATTAAGTATTGCTTGGTTCAGTATGTGTATTTGTGCGGTGTGGATTGATACTTAGTATTGTGTTTTGGAATTTGCTCATACGATGCTTAGCATCTGATTAACGGTACGGTAAAAAAACTACCAACGGAAGTTTTATTTTCTCTTCCCTTCACAAAAAAAGTACATGAAAACGAGCAGAGAGAGAAATTCTGCATAATGCTTTTATCCAACAATTTCTGCGTATGTCAATGGTTTTTTGAGTTCTGGAGGACTTTCTAGAAATTACACTTGTGGAATGAAACTCTTGAAATGTCCCAGCAACTAATATAGCTGATGGACTAGGTTATTTGCCTGTCGGAGCAAGTTTTCTTTCACCTTCTTTACATGGTCGCGATGTGGCTGTGGGATATGGGTATTAAGTGCCAGATTCATTTACCTCTCCTGCCGAAAGGACACATGTAGCGGGAGGACTTATTTGGGAACCCTAAAGTTGCGGCCTTCCATATCAGATCTCTCTCTCTCTCTCTCTCCACTATCTCTCTCTCTCTCTCTCCACTAGCTATGGTTTTAAAGTTTAAACAAACATACTCTACCTGTCCTGCGCGCCCTCAAATTTGTACATAAATGAATACATCACATTTGTGGAAAAGTCAACAAATCCATAGTCAAAGTTCAACGTTTCTTCCGTGTCAAAGTCAAACATATGGTTAGTTTACCGGGCACCCGTACCCATACGACAAATACATAGGTTTTAAAGTTATTACATTAATCAAGCCAAAAGATATGAATCAAATGAAGTTACAAAACCATCTCTTTCAAAAAAAAAAAAAAGGTGAAGGTCCAAAGATGATGTTGTAACTTCTCCAAATGTAGCTTTCAAATCAAGCATGCACATATCCCATGCAATCCAGGTCATGCTCCATGCGGGGTACCTAAAATTTTTAGGGTGAGCTCACTAGTCCGGTAGAGAAAAGTCTACTAATACAAAATACAATGAAATGCAAGTGCAAGATGGGAAATGAGGATGAAAGCCACGTAACGATGCGTAAGGGTTTATTAGAGCCAAATGAGACGGACACAAACACTCAAGCCCCTAGGGTTCTTTACTTCCACCCAATTGTACCCAAGACTAAACCCCCCCATGTGCGTCAAACTCGTTCAATTCGTTTTGTCATCAAGTTGTAAGCTTTAGAAATTCCTAGCGACACGTCCATAGGACGGCCCTAGTGTCATTCCGGGAGTCTTATGACCCCGTATACTTTTCCCTTTGGCGAAGGCATATTCCTAGCGACACATCCATAAAACGGCCCTAGTACCATTCCAGGCGTCTTATGACTCCGTATACATCATTTCAATTACTCATTTCAACCCACATTCGTTAATTTCACAATAGTGTCATCGTAGAACTCACACCTCGTATTGTTGTTCAAAATCACAAGCTTGTCAATTTCTACTAAGTTAACGTGTGTTAAGCGTACGATGGTAGATGCGTTCAACATTGAAAATCAACGAGGTCATTAACCACACATAGATAGGCTCGAAATGGGTATTTCAACTAGTAATGAGGCGTGGAGAATGGGTATACCAAGTACACTAACACGACCAAACAGAACAACTGAAACCAAGAAAATTGATTTTTGGGCCAAAAAGGCAATAGTTATCGATACACCCCTAAGGAGGTATCGATACCAATGCACCTGCGAAAAACAGACAGATTGGTATCGATACCCATCAGAAAGGTATCGATACCAATGCCATTTCGGGCAGATTTTAGACAGATTTTCACCCAAGGTGGGGGATTTCAACCTAATTAGAGCACGAAATTTATGAAGGAAATGCATCACAACATATTGTAAACACTTAGAGGAAGTGGAGATCAACAACTAACATAGATCAAGGCCAAAGAAAATGGGTTTCTCAAAGGGGTTTTCACAAACAAATGGAAATAGAGTAAGCAAAGCAACAACCCATACACTAACACTCATATATACTTAGGAGAGGTAGAGATTTCCCTACCTCAAGATGTGAAAGCTTCAATGCCAAGATTGAGTAAATCCCTAGCCTCTCCAAAGAGCTCCAACCGAAATACCCCCTTTTTGGAGTGAAATAAACGCTACCCAAGCTTCAAAATGTATGTAGGAGGCTAGTTTGAGCAAGGATCTAGAAGTAATTTGGGTGTGGAGGTGTATTTTGGGGTGTGTGTGTGTGTGTGTGTGTGTGTGTGTGTGTGTGTGTGTGTGGGTGTGGGGGGGGGGGGGGGGGGGGGGGGAGGGTTTTTCTCTCTCCTCTCACTCACCATTTATACACAAATTTGAATATTTACGCTACACACCCCTGTATTGACTTGTGTATTATACAAAGGCCCGAATCCAACTTAAAACACTTAATAACCCACAATCTAACTTTTAAAACAATTCCCCAACTTTATTTTCTAAATAACATTTGAAATTACGGGTCTTTACGTATCCTATATTCCAATTTTCCAAAACCTCTCCAGCTAAATGTTTCACTTTCTCCCTCTCTCTCAAATGAACCTCTCTTTCTCACATTGAAACCACCTCCTATGGAATTAAACCCACCAGTCAAACACTTGAGACCACCTGGTCCACCACATGCCGTGCTACGTAAAAATCTCTGATAAGTTCACATATCCTTCGGCAATCAAATCCATAGGTAAAATCCATGTATTGAGTGCAATGAGGTAAAAATAGGTCTCTAGATAATCTTCTTTTACTTTCTAGTGTCAAATGATGTTTACACTTTACAGGAAAACATTGCATGCCATGCTTTACATGAATGTTGTGTGACTAAATATGTCAAAAACTCGCAATATTGACTTGCTTGCTTTCTTCTTGTGTTAATGTTGACCCAAACGTGTTGTACACAAAAAATATACTGTTATCGGTGCAAAGTGTTGGACATGGGTACTGCACAAAATTTAGCAGTGTTTATGTAACATAGCCTTTCAATTTTGGTAACTGGATGGATATCCTACTTATTAACATCCATAGCATAGCTGAGCTCGTAGTAACTCATTTAACTTTCCTTCAGTGTTCTAAAAGGCGCCTGAGGCGGCCGATTAATCAGAGCCTAGGCGCTAGGTGGTGACCCACCTCCGCGCCTAGGGGTCGAGGCATTTGAAAAGACAGCCAACTGATTAATCAGACATAAGGCACGATTAATCGGCTAGGTGGGCTAGTAGAGTCATTCAAATGCATGGACTATATTCCTTGTTTGGAGTAGTCATTGACTATTAATTTTGTAATACTTAGTTTCATTTTATTTTGAAGTTTGAACTTTGTAATTGACTAGTTATTGGTAGTTGGTACTACTTAGTTTCATTTTGTTTGAACTTTGAACGTTGAACTTCGCATTATTACTTAGTTTCCATGTTATTTAATGTTTTGTTCTACTTTTGTATTTGCTCTCAAAACTTGGGAAGGGTATAGGAGAATATTTTAAAAACATAAAAAAAATGGGAAATCCGCCTTATTGTCAAGGCGCCGATTAATCAGCTAAGGCGCTAGGCAGTGCCCGACCGCCCGACTAGCGCCTAGCGACTTTTAAAACACTACTTTTGTTGTACTTTTCAACTGGGAAAACTTTATTCTATGACTATTTTGTTCATTGTTCTCTTTTGGTATTTATTCTGGGGAGAAAGATGAATTGATAAATATGAGGCGTTTTTGGATATGAAATCTTTTTTCTCCCAAAAGGATATATTCTTTGTTCGGAGTAGTAGAGTCATTCAAATGCATGGACTATCTCGTAATGCATTCTCTAGTAAGTTTTGGATGTATTTAATTGTAGCATTTTCGCATTTATGTTATGTGTTCATGTTCATGTTCTTCTCTTCTTACAGTTACTTCTTTTTAAAAAAGAAGTGTCTCTTGCAATTTGCCAATCATGTCAGGGACTTAGGCATGCACTTCATGTTATTCGTTTCATAACACTTAAACATTGTTTAATTCTTTATTCTTTTTTATATTAGAGGTTAAAAGTGCTGGGATGTACTTTCCATGTAGTATTTCTTTGTTTAGAAAATATGATTGCTCGAGTCTTGTTTCAGGTTGGTGGTTAAGTTTCTTTGAAATGTGATGAATTGAATTTCCTTTCCAGGCTCGAATTAAGAAGATAATGCAAGCTGATGAAGAAGTCGGGAAGATTGCCATGGCTGTACCGCTTTTAGTTTGTATGAAATTGTGTCTCAACATGTTATCATCTTCTTTTTTCAATATATCCAATTGTATTTCCTTCGCATGCAGCTAAAGCATTGGAACTGTTTCTTCAAGATCTTTGTGATCGAACGTATGAGATCACCCTCCAAAGGGGAGCAAAGACTGTGAATTCTTTTCATTTGTAAGTTGTTTATTTTCTTCTTATTTTAAAAATTTTATTCTGCATAAGTTGACTTGTAAAGCCTTGGAAAGAACAAAACTAAAGTTTGTAACTTTGGTCCCCCTAAGTCTTGTTTCTTGGCAACAACCCTTTTTTTGAGGATGCTGTGTTACATCCTATTGTTTTGGACATGGAACCATAAAATAATTTTGCTTCGAAAACTATGTTTAATGGAGTTGGATTTGAGTGTTGGTTATGGGTAAATTTTTTATATTTGTATCCGTTTTGTGCTTTTCTCTTATCTTCTAGGGTAAAGGATGTTTACGGGGTGCCATTGTAGGTGAATTTATGCTTTAGAGGAAAGGTAAAGTGCTAGATAGGCTTTCTGGGTGAATAACTAGCAAAACACGTCACATACATTCTTTGTATGGGGGTAAATTACACATTTGCGACATTCCCTGAAACTGTGGAATCTCTATCTCATACACACACACGTGCACACACAATCACACATGCATCCACAAATGCTCAAACACTCATAGGCACTCACTTTCCATAAATTACCGCATAGTTCGGAGAATGATGCCTATTTTGTTTTTGCTTGAGTAATCTACTGCTTTCTTCATGTTCTCGTACTATTTTTATGTTTGGACTTGATTATTAAACTTGCAGGAAACAGTGTGTGCAAAGCTTTAATGTGTTTGATTTCCTGAGAGATATCGTGAGCAAAGTTCCTGATTTAGGTTGTTCAGATGCTTCTGGTGAGGACAGATCTGCTGCCAAAAGAAGGTGCGACAAGTGACAACTTATGGTTTTCTAATATGGTGGAGAGTGTTGTTTGAGATTTCATATTCTTTGATCTATTAACACTTCTTTTAAATCAGGAAAGTTGCTGATAATGAAGAGCATGACAGTGATGACGAGCTAAAGAGGGGGAGGATGGTAAGTTATTTTGTCTGGTTTATTTCCTAACTGAACTGGTTTTTAAGGGCATCATTCCACAATCACGAACTTATTGGAAATCATGTAGTTCTCATCCTCTCCACTTTGGGTTAATTGCGAGTTTCTTTGGACCACATTTTTTCTCTAATCACCACTAGTTGCCAAAGCTTAAAGTTAAAGGAAATGAGCCCAACAATGTTTATTCAGTTCGCCCTCCTGCGTATAACTCTTTCTTTTGACCTGAAGATGAAACATCCATATCAATTCAGATCTTGAATCCAAAATTTCCCAGTGACGAAAGCTACAAATTGTTAGTTTAACAACTGTTTCAACAACTTAAGCTATCAAAAAAGGGCCTGGCAATTTACATCAAATGTCTGATAGTTGGCTCTCATACAAATTGATAAATTTGCCCTTACAATGTGCTTCATTAAGGATAGATTATCAACAATTAAATAAGCTATTGTTGATTTCTAAGCTCAATGGCCAGCTAATTCTTGCTTTCTGCATTGTGCATTGACTAATACGCCACTGGTTTAGGTGTTTATTAAAATACTATGTTGTTTGGAGTGATGGTATATAAAATTGCTCCAAAATACATTTTTGTCATCTTTGTCCTAGAAAAAACTTAAATTTAGCCTGTGTTGCTGCTAACGATACGTTGGCAATCAAGGAAAAGCTTTGTTTTTGTTAATCAGGTGGGGGAAGAGGCTATAAAATTGAGAATTTGATATGCAAAGACGGTGGTAATCATCTAATGTTGCTCTTTTTTTTTTCTGACCTAAATGGTGGTTGTTTATGGACTTGCAGCACGAGACAGGCCACATCAGTAGCAGTGGAAGAGGAAGGGGTAGGGGTAGAGGTAGAGGCCGGGGTAGAGGTGGTCGAACAGTTGAGAGGGATTCGGCTGTTCATCATGAAAAAATTGAAGGTGATCCAGACATTTCTCATCACAACGAGGACGATAAGCAAAATGTTGAAAGGCTGGATAATGGTGAAGCTCATGAAGGATCAAAGCAGAGTATTGCATTTTCTAAGGATGCAGGAGCAACAACTCGAAATTTCGACCTCAATGTTGACTTGGACGAGAATGGGGATTCAGCAACTATGTTAGCTGCTACCCCTGCTGCAACCTCATCAGCGAAGCCTGCTTTTGAAATGAAACATGAAGAATATCCAGGATGGTCCCTTGCTGACATGGAAAAAATGGCCATTGATCCAGTTCAACTTGCCAATTTAAATTCAAGGATGGAAGAAGAGGAGGAAGATTACGATGAAGAAGCTTAGATCAATGAAGATTCTCCGGGTTTTGTGATTATTTAGAAGACACATGTTGGTAGTTCCTTAACTCTCTTGTATACTTAGGAACAGGTAATAGTGGATAGTTTTGAGACAGGTAGGCAATTTAGGGAAATGGGGAAGGAAATTGAACACAGTACTCTAGCTGATATTTACTGAGGGGGAGGTTTTTCCTTTTGGCCTTACTAGAAGCTTGTATAATATGTTTCTGTACTGTTCTCTAACAGCAATGGTCTCAGAATATGTTCATTTCCCCCAAAAAATGGTAATATGCTAATATCCTTTTCAAGTTGTGTATCATTCCCTTGTTTGAGCTGGCGTATCCAGACCACTTGTCTTTCTTTTCAGGTTACTTCTTTTGATTTCTCTTATTAACTCTCAGTGTGTTTTTGGGTGCCAAGTTCCAGCATCTGAAATGGAGTTGGCTTTTCATGGATATGGCCAACGCATCACATGAATGTGGGTTGCCTCAATTGTGGTGTGTGTTCATTGGTAAGAATCTCCCTTTCATTGTTGCTTGGATGAATTGCCCTACAAATCGCTCTTTATTTTAGTTTCTCTGATGATGCAATGGCTGTTATGTTGTCAATTGAGTGTTGTCTGAATGATAGGCCTCAAATAGTTTCCTGGTGCAAGCATATATTATCTACCATGTATGCATACTTATGCGGGAACATATACCTTTATATTCAGATAATGGCGGAAATTGTTCTTTGGTATTCCAGATAACATGGTTTTGAGCTGCGCAGTTTGGTGGGGTTTCCAAGTTCGAACACATCTAGGAATACATCTGTTAGTACCAGTAAAGCATCTCAAAAGGATTTCTATTATTCTGCAGTAACTATGTTGAGGACAAACTAACTACTCTCTGGAAGGTGTATGATCAGGGTTACAATGAGGACACAACAGCCCAAGGGTATACTCTCCGGAAACCAACAGATGACTCTGTATACTGTTCTATTCTTTTTTGAGTTTTTGCGAGAGAGTACAGATGCAAGTTGGTTTGCTGTATATTCTGACTATCGTGCTTCTTGCGCATGTGGTGATCGTTATATTCTGTGGGTGAGATGATCATCAACTGCAAGCTCTGCGATTGCGAATTCTATGCCAAGGACACTGTCAAACATTGGCCTCGATTGCATATGGTTAGCATTTTACTACTTGGTTTGTTTTGGATTATCTGTGAGAATACTGTTAGTTTCTCTCTTTTACAGTTTTGTGGGTTAATTTTGTATACAATGTTTATTTTTCTGCCTTATACATACAAATTGCTCAAAATTTGCAATTTTGTCGCAAATTGCAGTAGTTCAATATCGACACCAAAAAAGGAAAAGATGGTGCCATTTTTCTAGAAGCGAGTTTCACGTTTAAGTTATTGTTCTTGGCTGTATAATTATTTCTTTTTTCCTCATGGGTGATGCTAGTATTGGTAGCAAATACTCAATGAGAAGCCCTTTTAAATTTACGATACTGTTTACTCGTCCATATCCACTTTGATTTAGCAAAAAAATCGAGGAGTTTGGTACTTCTCTCATTTTTCGGCTTAAGTAATGCAATCCCTATACGAGCTCAGTTTATCTCTCTGTGGGCCTTTTTCAGGCCTATTTTGATAATCGAAAAGGCTCATATATTAGAATTCGTCGAGAACTTCAACATGCTCAAAATCATGTTGATCTAATCTAGTGGGCTAGGTTTTCACCATAGGAAAGCAACGCTCCAAAAGTAGTGCTGCGTAGGGTTCCGACAAAGAACATGCAAGACTCCAAGAACGTAAGACTACTCGGCTGGGGTTTTGCTAGAATACCCGTCTGATTCATAAGTCAGAGACTTTATAAAGGAGAATAAGAGAAGCTAGGCCTCCAGGAGTATGAGATTGTGTGTACCTTTAGTTGGTGGTGAAACCATTTGTTATGGATTTTCCCTTTTTATATATATAACATTTAGTCGTTATCAAGTATCACAATAGATTATCCTTACTTGGCGTTTAAGATATCTAGTTTCTGAGATACACTCTTAGCCCTATATTTCCAGAGTCATGTCCTTATTGGGATACTTGATAATGCTTATTGAGATAGTTTCCTCAATTCGGAGTGTCTCCTTTCTCGGCTAGAACTCTTCTAATACCTTTACTCACCTTCTATAATATTCCACAACAGCCGGTCTAGAAAGACGACCTGTCATATTCGCGCCCATCTGACGAGTACATGTAACGCCCATAGCCCAATCTGGCTAGTTTGGCCTAATCGGTAGCAAGCTCAAAATCCGCTCACTTCTTCTAATGTTACTGGCAGGTCCCAAAATTTTAATCTTTAGATAGATGAACTCTGATTTAGTTTGTCGTCATATTTTTTACGCGACAAACGTGTTTTCAAAACTCGTTATCCAAGATTCTTGGCTTGGTTAAAGTTATCTACAAGTTCTAAAAAGAAGAAAAGAGCCCACAAAAGGGCCATAAGCAAAACTGTTCAGTTCTGTTTTAGGGACTGACAAGATCCTCCTCCAATACATTAATGAATCCACAAATTGCATTCTTCAACTCAAAGCAAAATGGATGTTAAAAATAAAAAACACTCAAAGGATTGCACAAACCGTCAGTAGTAATGGAAATATAGTAATTGACCATTGGAAAACATATGATTGAAATTTGTGAACCACGACCATTTAATTCTGTTAATCAATCTAGGTTAATGCTGTTCAAAAATCAATCTAGGTTAATGAATTGGACACACCTAGAAATTCCTAAAAACTTGCTACTTACTGATTTGGTTGAACCTAGAAGACAATCTTCTGTTGGTAACAGTGTTGAAATACAAGTTTCAGGAAAAAAATTATATTTTCATAATAAAACAAAGCCTGCCCAAGGGTGGTCGTGTTGCAAAAATGCTCGTACCCCCAAAAGCTTTGTATTAATTTTTTTTTTCCCAAGGTCGCCAAATGTTGCAGCTATTGAATTTGGGGCCTGCTGTCTGAGGGGGACGACAAGCCCTGACAACCCCATCCGCGCCGTCTGTTTCGCGCATCAACGGTGCGAATTGTATCAAGTAATGAATGGCTCAAATACACTTCGGCGAGATGAGAGCTAAATCGTTGATGCACAAAACAGACGATTCGGATGAAGTTACCACCCCTGCTGACCCCAAGGAAAGGCAAAGCCCCCCATTTCTTGAATTTGTGTACTTTCATTCTTACTTATACTACTCACTTCAATACACACTTCTAGAGTTTTTTTCCCACAGACCCAAGGGCGGAGCTAAGCTTGGGCTGAGGTGTGTTGTAGCCCAGGTGGGTTGCAAAAAGAAAAAAAAAATTATGTGTAAAATTTAGATCCAACAAGTTTTAGCCCATCCCAAAATTTTCAGCCCAACCCGGTATAGAACCAAATCCTTCCGATCAATGTCTCCAACGGCCTCAACTTGTCTCCGGCGACCTCATCTCCCATCCAGCAAATAACTCTTCCGATTTGTGAACACGCTGTTTAAACTTTTTGGCTAAACGATTTAACGGACTGTAAAAGTGAAATGGAGGTAAAGATCAGAAGAGGTGAATACCGTAGTTGTGGCTACATTTATCTGGGTTTGAACGGAGAAGAAGAGATGTTAAAAAAAAAAGCGAAGAAGAAGAGATAAGATAGACAAGAGAGAGAGAGAAGTGGGTAGTAAAAGGCTACGGATATTTTTCTTTTCTTGTGGAGGGTGGGAGGGTGTAGCTGTTGCCCACTTCCCCTTGATATACTTCTCTTGGGCACAAAGTACACGTATAGTAGTATGTACTCTATTTTGACTCTTACTTGTGGGTAACAATAATGCTACATACCCGAACATTTACCCAAAATTGGACCCGAAAGCCAAGTGGGACCCTCCATGACATTAAAATTTCCACCCTTTCTTCTCCCTGCACAAACACTCGTTACTCTCTCTCTCTCTCTCTCTCTCTCTCTCTGAAGGAATACGTCCGATCCTCGTGCCACCGCCGAGCCGTCTTTGCTTCTTGCCGCCGACCAAAAGTTCAGTAGCTGACCCTGAGGATGTCGAGGTTTTCTTTCCGGCCAAAGTCGAACAATGAAAGTATTCCAATGCCAAGAAAAATTTATCCCTCAGTCATCTTCTCTCATTCAACGAATCTCTCTCCTCTCGTCATCTCCATACCCAGAAGATAGTCTTCGGAGTGAACTTTGATGGACCAATTCATAAGCTACATAGAGATTGCAGAGCAATTTTGGGAAGTTTAGAATTAGGGTTTTATTAGTATTGGGGATTTGATTTGGGATTTTTCTATAAAGTCTTGCTTCTTGTTGGAAAGTATTTTTTAATTAAATTGTTGTGTGCTATTGTCTGGAATTTGAATTGCTATCGGGCAAAGTGCAAGTGTGTTCCTTCAAAGACAAAATCAAAAGACACAGAGAATTTCTTAAACTCATGTAAGCTTGTTTCGTTCTTGAACTCATAGAAGAGGAAATACTCCTTGGTACATGTTTTTGTTGCAATTGAGAAGTTAAATGTTGCTTGACCTGAGGATGCAAAATTATGTTACTTTCTTTTTGTGTTTTTCTTCTGGGTTTCCTTGCTCATGTGAAGCTTTGCCTCAGAGAGAGAGGAGGGTTGTGCTGGCCGAAAGAAAGGGGGAAAGAGAGTACTTAATAATGACATGGTGGGTCCCACTTTGCTTTCGGGTCCAATTTTGGGTAAATGTTCGGGGTATGTAGCATTACTGTGTGGGTAATGGTTGCAAAGATTAATTTTCGGAGAGTGATTTTCACATCCCAATTCAAAATCCATACTTTTTTGTCTGTTAATAAAATATCGGTCTTGCTAATGGGCGCACTATTACGCTCGTTAATGGTACAAAAAAATATATTTATTGGGTCCCACTTGTATTATAAAGTACACATGTACTTTGAAATATACTTAAAAGTGTACTATAAAGTTTAAAAGTATACTTTAAAGTACAAGTGAGACCCAAAAGTGTACCTTTTTGTATTTTTAACGGACGCAACATTGCACCTGTTAGCATTTCCCATAAAATATTTATTTTAGTAAATTTATGTGTAAAATTTTTGCCAATTGCAAGGTAGAAAAACCAATGGTCAAGCCGGTATGGGATTCAAAATATTTACATATTTATTTACATATTTCTGTATGTTTGTGTGTGTATATATATATTAATTTACTAAATTTTGGTTAGCCCGCGGTAGATTATTGATCTGGCTCCCACCTTGCATAGACCAACCGTGGAACCGGTTTCCTGCCACTCTCACTAGGTAGAAGATAAGAAGATTGTGTTTTAAATAATTTTTTGCCTTTTAAATTTCTTTTGTCGAGACGAACTAATAATCTACACACAAAAAAAAAATCAATGCAAAACTATCAAATACTTTGAAACAAAGAGAATTTTGATTAGGCATCCTGTACAAAAAAGGTAAAACATAATAATATTGCCTTTTTATTTAGCCAAAGCAGGCCAAAAGAAATTCATAAAATGTTTTATGAGGCTAAAACCAAATTTTTTGAGAAATTTTTAGATGTTTCAAAGTTGGGTAAGATTGAATCCGGGCATGCGTATCTCAAGAACACATACTGTTTTCTACTTATATATTTTCCATTCTTTATCTTTTCACTCCCTAAATGGAAAAGACCTCATCAAATTTGAAGTACAATTTAGTTTATTGAATGGAAAAAGTGCAAATAAAATTTAACTTTTTGCTTTTATGATTGCATGGTTTTATAGTTTGTTACCCAATTTCGTTTGCCCCCTTTGTCACGGCGGGGTCCAAATAATTATTGCGCTCTAAACATCACACCATTTTAAATGTGCTCTATTTTTTCCACTGTTCACATTTGTTTTGTACATAGGAACAAAAGTTATTGTAGAATAACTCTATAATAATTATTTTTATGAATAAAATTTGAATACTGTATTGTGCCACTACCTTATTGATTGAATAAACTCACATGTAAAATGAAATCGCCAAAAGATTAAGTATTCATGGTGAGTTACCAAGCAAACAAAAGTATTCATGGTGGAGCCTCATTTTCAATTTTTCATTTTTAATTTTTTGGCTTTTTGGATCATGGTAAGAATGTATTTTGGATTTGATATGAGTGTTTGAGATAAATGTGCATAATGAATTTTGAAACAGGAATAGTGTTTAAGAGATATGTGCATAATACATCCTGTAGGTCTTTTATTAATCAAAATTGGAAAAGTGGAAATGATAAGTCAAAAAGCTTCTCTCAACGTATTTTTCACTTCTGCTCTAGATTGTGCATTTTGCAAAACTCATTCCTAGAGAATGAGTTCATGGTTGTGTCTCCCAAACAAACAAAAAGAAAAAATGAAAATGGGAAAATAGAAAAAATTGGCTCCCAAACAGGCTTTTAAAGAACATTAATTAGTTTTCGTGGCAATTGATGTTTTGATGTTTAGTGATTTTTAAGCCTTTTGTCAAAAATTGTGAAATAAAACATTTGTTCCAGCAAGACATGGCCTAGTTTCCCAAAAAAAATTATCAAAGATAAAAATCAAAATTTGATAAAACCAACCCTAATTTTATCAAATGAGGTAGAGATGTGATTTTATCAACCCTGATTTCCTCCCTGGGAGACTTATAAAAGAGGGAGTTTTCAAATTGGGTGTTTGGTTAATTACGGATTTGAGTCCCTAGAGTTTGTTGCTTTACGCATTTGAGTCCCTAGAGTTTATTGCTTTACGCATTTGAGTCTCTAGAGTTTGTTGCTTACACATTTGAGTCCCTAGAGTTTGTTGTTTTGCCATTTCTGATCTCCTTTTTAACGGCTGGTGCGAAAGTCTTTATTTTTTGAATTCGCGTCATGCATGTGACAGATGTTTATAGTTTATCCCAGACTTCTATAACTTAGCTGGTTGCACATCCAAGCATATTTCAGTATGAGTTCTTTTTAACCTTCCTCAAAGCAAAATCTGAATTAAAATACACGGGCATAAAACTCGTGTTAGGCACGAGGCATTGAACCTAGTTAATACAAAAAATGTGAGATTTTATCAAACATCTTCCTCATTTGATTCCCTTGATTTTATCGAATCTTGAAAATCTTTTGGAAACTCTCCCAAAGTAGAAAAACATAGGAAAATGATTTTCACACTCCCCTTTTAGCCATTGACACTCCCTTTTTGTCTTTTACTCATGTGAAATTACTACATTGCCCTTCACATGAAAAAAGTGACTCAAGATGTAAAGGTAATGTAGTAATTTCACATGAGTAAAAGACAAAAAGGGAGTGTCAATGGATAAAAATGAGTGTGAAAATCATTCCCCAAAACATAAGGTATGCATCGAAGTTAAAAAAAAAATTAGATCAAGTAAAAGAACGAGATTTTGAGCCTTTTTTCATTTTTAGTGAGCTCATGTTATGGTTTTGACTTTTTTAGATTCCACTCTTAAAGACGACCAATTAATTAAAAAAAATTGATGTAAATTGAAAAGAAAATTCAGTTCAAAGGAATAATTAAAAAAACCAATTACAAATTTAATTTTTAAGCTAAATTGCTCCATTATTGTAGCATGGGAGGCTTATGCCAAACGAAATAGCAGGGAATCTGAACCCGGATTTGTTTGGGAGGTATGAACCGGATTGCATAATCGACGACACGTCCGGAACTTTGTGACGGGAAGGATAGCTTCCGGCTGGCTTTGGTCAAAGACAAGCCAAAAACGCAAACGGAGAGAGAGAGAGAGAGAGAAGAGAGAGAAACCCAAGTGGTCGGTGTGAGGCTCTGAGTCTTCGCTACTGAAAAAAGTCCTCACCGATTCATATATTCCTCCTCCTTCAACCTTCGTCAATTCAATCACCAACTTCAGACCAAACCAATTTCCACTTGTACGTATATATGTACGTATGTGCGCAACAGTGCCTCCTTTTTAATTGATGGATAAATTTTGATACTTAGACTGAAATTTGATTAATTGGGTTTTCGTGTTTGATCATCTGGGTTAGATCGGTCGTGTTAATTTATAGCCAAGCATGGGATGCTTGAATGGGTCTGGTTGTTGATTTTTCATCTTTTGAGCAGTGGAAATAACAAGTAATTGGAAGCTTATATTTTTGGGTGTCAGATGGATTTGGTATCTAGTTGCAAGGTACTTTTTCAGTCTTTCATTTTGATTTCACTGCATTTTTTTGTTTTAAATTGCGTGTAATAGGTTTGTAATTCATCCCACAGATGCTAAATGCTCTGCAAAGGATTTTAGCACGATATACTAGTATTTTAACTGATGGAAGATTAGTTCTTGTAGCATATAGATTTAAGAATGAACATTCAGATTATTGAACTCCCTTACGAATGCGAAAGTTCACATTTTGATTAATCCAAACCCTTTTAGGATCATAATGGGGCGGGCCAATTATTTTTATTCAGTTCGACATGCTGGTTACTGTTAGTATGTGTATATTTAAATACTTGTAATTTTCGCAATTCGCGATTTGGAAAAAACAGTAATTTTGATTCAAAATTGGATTGTTTTTTTCACAATTATGCACTTGACCATTCCTCTCAATCTCCTGAGAGGGAGAAACAAGACTCCAGGGCACATTTGCACATGGACATGCAAAATGAAGGTGTTTCGTATTCTGCCCTGCATTCTCATGCTTACAATGTCGGTTTGGTAGGTATCCTCCTTAGATTTAGGTTGTCCAAGGTCAAAAGGGAAACCCTCGCATATGTCTAAAGGTTTTTTCTCATCTCTTAAGGTTAAGAGGGCCACATGGGTTTGGCTTTTGGATCTACTAATTGTTTCTTGTGGGGGAAATGAATTCCCCCACGCTTGAAACTCTACAACCTCACTGAGGAAAACCCTTTGTGAAGGGTCAATCTCCACCAACTAACAATCGATATTCGATACCATGTTCAGATTGCTCAATTGTTGTTATGTTATTTTCATTCCTAAAAATAACAGATTGATAATTCTACTCGTGGGAAAAACATAACAGAGTTTTAATCCATGGAAAAATTCAGTAACAAAAATAAGGTACGCAAGATGCCTGAAGGCCCAGTTCAAAAAAAAAAAAAAAGATGCCTGAAGGCTTTAATTTTCAAATTATTTATAGAAATGGTATAAGTGTTACAATGGTTTAAGAGACGCCTATGATTTGCTTTGGCAAGGAAAAAATTACAATATCAATTGCAAGGAAATTATGTTTAAGACCTAACTAACATATTAATGCAGGGTCTCGACTGCGACATGATAAAGATTTGATGTCTCCGTCTATTTGAATAACTCATTAGATATTTTTGGTTTTATGATGGAGGACATTTGTTTTGGCAGTATCCCTAAAAGCCAGGCAGTTTAGAAAGATTGTTAGGAAGCCTTGGCATGTTACGCTCATCCTTAGCAATTGCTACAATGAGATTAGTCTTTTGTCTAATCTGGTTTAGTAGGAGGCTTATGATTTGGTTAAATGGTATTGGAGAGATTGAGGGGATGCCATAAACTCATTATCTTGATTCTTGAGCATCGTATGACCGTTGAAGTGGAAGAGCTGCGGATTCTTTATGTGGAGGAAATGCGGGGTGACAGAAATGTAGGGTGGAGTGGAAAGAGATCAAGGGGATGCCATAAACTTATCATCTTGTGCACTGTATGATCGTGGAAGGGGAGGAGCTAGGGTTTCTTTATGGTGGAGGAAATGTAGAATGGTGTGGAAGATTTAGCGGTTATAGAATTTAAGGTGTAGGTCACAGTAACATTGGGGTATTATGGTGTTTGTATTTCTTGCTTTGTAGTATTGTTTGCCAGGTTTATCTTTTATTGTAGTACCCGACAAGAGCACTGCAGCCAAAAGAGCATCCTAATAGAGTACGACCATCAAGTGCATTACTCATATTCTTTTTTGAGGGGCTTGACACAAAAGTGCATTTATTCCGATGATTGATTTCCATTTTCTTTAACCCTTAAGAATTTCCCATGACATCACGGTAGGGTACATTATCCAGTCCCCCCCCCCCCCCCCCCCCCCGGTTGGATGATTGTACTCTAAGAATATGCCTCATTAAAACCTTTTCAAGGAAAATCTAGTTGCAAAAATCCTTTGACCAGGGGAAAGGAGTACAATATTCATTCGTTCTCGCTAACAATGATGGTGCCTATAGATTGTCTAAAACCATGCTATGGAAAACCCAATGGGAAAAAACCTTAGAAGAAGAGAAAAGATTGCAATCGGTAAATGATCTCCAGGTCATTTTCTCCTCCCTCAACCACACATGACCAATTGTTTGGGTGACACATTCTATATTGTGAACTATTTTCTTGATCGTTGTAGTTGGCAAAGCTTTGTTAAATAAATTTTTTAAAAAAAACGTTTTTGCTAGACATCAATGTCTCCATTCTTTTGAAGTTCTTGTTTATAGAACTTGGGGGAGATATGTTTCGTTCTGTCTTTGGTTGAAGATTATCCCCATAATTATCTTCTATTTCAAATATGTTGAATCTTAGATAACCATACACATTCACTAGCTTCATGGATTGCAAGAATTCGGAATGATAAGCAGCAATGTAGGAAGCTATGGTAGTACAAACTTCTCCGGTTTGAGGAGCTTTCTGTATAGATTTCAAGTATGACTCTATAAAATGAATTAATGAAACATAGTGAATTGGTTGATACGGTGCAGAAGATGGTAGCATGCTTTCCCTCCTCATTGATTTAAATTTTGGTCATAGCATGGTTTCTCAATTGTCTATTTATTTGCCATTGTTCTATGGTGGCTAGTTTTTTGGTATTACTTGTCATCAATTATTGCTGAGTTTGTGATATATCCCTTCTGTCTCATAGGACAAATTGGCATATTTTAGAATAAAGGAGCTCAAGGATCTTCTTACTCAACTGGGTCTTCCGAAACAGGGAAAGAAGCAGGTTTGATTTTTGCAATACTGCTTATCTAGCTTAAGAGTTATAAACTTGCGTGAATCGCCAAATTTTCATTTTCAATAAACTTGAGGAGTAAAAGGTGGAGCCAATTAATTGGAACTGCTTTTCTAAGCCCTGCCTTGACAGTTGCCCAATGTTTTATGCTTTTCTTCTGTTCTGACACTTAACCTATAATGAAGGTTTATTTCCCTAGTAGTAAATTGGGATTTTATTCAGGGTTTATTTTCCCTTTGAATTTTGTAAAGCAACACTGCAGTGCTCAAATATGTTTGCATCAGCAATAAAGTGCTCATCCCACTTTCCATCTCTCTTTCTCGTTGGCTAGTTGAGGGGGTACAACTGTTTGCTTGCAGTTTATCTTTCTGATTTCATGAGCCATTTGTTCAGTGCTGAAAATTGCTTGTGCTTACTATTGAAGCTTTTGTTTGGCAAACTGAAAACTCCTTTCATTCGCTGCCCCCCTCCCTCTCTCTGCCATTTTCAGGTCTCTAAATTTAGCATGCTAGGTTTTGATATTCTGGGATGTTCTTGCAGACCTGTCGCAGATCAAAATGGTGTAAAATAATTAATTCTATTGTGGTGGAATTAGCTATTTTTGTAAAAAATGTAGCATTCTTGAACTTCTGACGTGGGGTACTCATTCATAGCCCAACAAACTGAGAGCTGAAATGTTAGACTGGAATATCATTATGACACAGGACTCAAAAAGTATAAGCTGGATGCTAATATAGGCTTCTTCATATGTCCGCCTTTTGGGGTTTTGCAATTGTTGAAATATGCTTGCATGGAGTTTATGTAGAAGTGTCAATCTCCTTTGGGCGTTCATCAGGCAAGCCGACAGAAAAGATTGTATTATGAGTGTTAAAATAATAGCTCATGGGCGTTACATTGATGTTCTGACCACTACTGTATGAAGCTTTAGGGTTAGGGGGTCGATTATCTCTCTGTCTTTTGTTATTAGTATTAGTACTCTTATCTCTTTATGATGGACTTACCATTAGTTAAATAGTTTAGGTTCTTTAGTTGGTTGTCAGGAAAGAACATTCGGTCTGATTGTTGTATAATTGCTTTTGTAGGACCTTGTAGACAGAATTCTAGCCATTCTCTCTGATGAACGAGGTAAGTGTTTTTTCTTTCCTTCTGCTCCTACCTGCAAGTATGATTTCTAAATTGTTTAGTCACATCTAGTTCTGAAAAGTGATTAATTAATATCTTATACATTCTATTAAATACAGTGTTGCTTCTCTGCCCCAGATTAAGATGAGATTACATTTTGTCAAAAGTTGTTTTTCCTTCTATGTTCGAGGTTTAGTAGTAGCATCCTGCAACTTCTTGTATTGGGAGAAAGTTTTTCGTAATTTTATCTGCAAACTTTGTATCCGTTTTTACAATTTTTCTCCCTTATAAAATGCAAGTGTTGACATTATCGGACTGACTTGTAATACCGGTGAGGAAAGGGGAGCAATTTATTACATAAGTAAAGTAATGCAAGTTTCTATGATGCCTACGTTTGTAATGCTCCAAGTAATGCAAGTTTCTATGATGTCTATGTTTATAATGCTCCTTCACATTCCAAATTGAAATGTTTGACCCTCAAGGTTGTGCACTTCTGTCCTCTCCACACGGTCGATCCCTTATGGCGATATGAAATCAAGATTTGATTAGTTTTGTAATTTGTATTTTGGTACTTTGGGTTATGTTATTCAGGTGCTTAATTATATTTTTTTGGTGCTCAACTTTGTTTGTTTGAAATCTCAAGTTTGCCTGTCATTTTGGGCAGTTTCAGGGATGTGGGCAAAGAAAAATGCTGTTGGGAAGCCAGAAGTAGCAAAACTAGTGGATGATATCTATAGGTGTGTTCTTATTTAGTCGCATTCTTACATTTACCTCACATGATAAGTTGCAGCAATTTATCTCGCTGTAGTTGCTTTGTAGTCTGTTGTTTTCATGTAGTTTGTGTTGTCACCTCTTTGACTTGCATATCATTTCTGCCTTGCCAGGAAAATGCAGGTTTCTGGAGCTACTGATTTAGCTTCAAAAGGTCCGGTTTTATCAGACAGTAGTAATGCGAGGGTCAGGGAGGAAACTGAGGATTCTTATCAAAAATATAAAATCCGTTGTCCATGTGGAAGTTCATTGCAAGCTGATTCAATGATAAAGGTCATATTAATATCTTACCTTCCTCCATTTTGTGTAGGAATTTCTACTTACCAAGGAAATATTTGTTTTGTATTCTAGCATCCTTTCTTCCAATCGCTATCTCGTCTGCCTTCGCCTCATTTCCATGCTGAGGCCCCTTGTTGGTTTATGTGGTTGATTTTGTAGTTTTGGACTAGTATTACTTTAGAACTATCATAGGACTTCTTCCCATGGGCACGCTGTTGAGTTTTGTATTCTAGGTTGAAGTATTGTATTTTTTAGTTGTTTGTTGTTTATGGAAGTTAATGTGCATGAAGTTTGTATGACAGTTAATTGTGCGGACTACCTTTTGCATTTTCTATTTGGAGAACATGTAAATGCTCTTTAATGTATTGTCCCGGGCCTAATAGTACTGATGCATTGGATATCTCATGCTAGATCACTCCAGCATCATCATGGCCACCTTTCTTCTCGTGTCAACCGTTTGGGGCACTTTGCTATGCCATGGGTACCAAAAGAAGAAAACAAAGTTTATTGAGAAAATGCCACATAGGAGAGAGAATCGTAGGTTATATAATTTCCACCACCGAGGAATTGTCTAGCTGAACTCTTAATCATGAACTAGATGAATCTTCACAATGTGGAATTTTCTTTGTTGGTAGTCGGCACAACATGCTGTAATGCCTTGGTTGTAACAAAACATAACACTGACCTTCGCAGCCAAATTGACATCAACTAAAATCCAGGAAGGTGTTTATTTGTTTTGAACTTGCATCGTGGCTCTTTGGGAGTTGTAATGAAACACAACATAGAGCTTTGATATCCAAAGTGACATCATCTAAAAATCCTGGAAGTTGTTATTTGAACTTCCATTGTCTCTTTTTGAGGTTGTTTGGTTCGAGTTTTTTTCCCTAGCTTGGTCACATTTTGGGAATGAAAAGTTGGGTACGGTTATGCGAATGCGTCATGCATATAACTCACTTTCCTTGTGCTTGTACTCTGTGTTGAAAGGGTATATGTAACATGTTTAGATATGTTGGATGTAAGTTCTATTTATTTTTCTAAAGGTGGGTAAAGTGACTAGGACGTAAGGCTCGGTTTGGTTTGGTTTGACCAAATAAAGTGTTTAGGTAACCCGCCTCTCGTATAACTTTTGGAAGGATAGGGTCCAATCACTTTTGTGTCTTTTGGGATTCTAGTGCTGTTGAATTTACTGGCGATAAAATAGAATCTGGTATGCCTTATTTGTGTTATCTCAATGGTCTAATCATGTCCTCCTCTATTTCTGATTTGTATGAAGCAGCAGTTTATTTTGGAGTTCTCTATGGGTGTGTATTCCAAGGATCGATATTGTTATGCAAAGTTAGCTTGTACTTGGGTTTTCGCAATGTATTAAAGTACGACATTTTGAACTAGAAGTATTTATTCGCATTCTTGATGTATACCTTTGGTTTGTTTCTGAAACACCGCCACTAATACTAACAGAATTACGAGTAGAAAATGGTCCTTTAGTATTTCACTCTACATCGATTGGAGGTTTATTTCAGCCGAGCTTGTGGTGTTGCGGATAAAATTGAAATCTTCACTCTGTTGCATTATTCTGTGTATCAATACAACTACAACTTGAGCTGGGTAATGGTATATGCATCTTTGTTGTTATTGGAGTTTGGGTAGCATCAGGTCAAGATGTGACCTGATGGTACCACGACCTATGTCATCCGAGTCTTGGACAAGAGACAACGATGAGGGGATTGATTGGGATTCCCCGGAGAACAGGAACACGAGTAGGGACGTTAACTCCCAAAAGATTGACCCAGACGATGTGTTCTGCCCCGGCCGACTTGGCAGGGCCTGAGGGGAAGCCATTTAGAGGCTTCGTTGCGGTATTGGCACAACCGAGGAGGTTATGACCATGCCGCCCATGCGGTGATGGCAAGGTAGAGCCTTGACCGTGGCCAATAGTGGCAACGGCAAGACCGAGGCGGACCTTGACCATGCCGTTCACTCGAGATTACTGGAGATTTGTGGCTTGGTGGCTAGGAGCAAGGGTTCGTCGTAGAGAGACTCGCAGAGTATCACCCGCGAGACCACTGCGGGTGTCGCGAGGGCCGTGGCCTAACAGTACGAAAGGAATATTTGCTCACGATTTGTGCGACACGTGTCCAGAGTTCATTGGTCCACCCGGCCCAGAAGAGAGGTCAATTGGCCTATGAATAGGCCGTTCTCCCCACACTTTGGGGAGGACAATTAGACGGATTCAAAGGGCGATTCTAGAGAGAGAGACATTCTTTCTAGAGACAAGTCCCACTTGATTCTTGTTCTAATTGGGGTGTCGATTTCCTGCCAAGGGTTCTTCCTTACTATTTTGCTTTGTTCTTCACCGGTCCCTAGATTCTCTCTTAATCCCTTCACTAAACCGTTCATTATTCTTATCACTCTCCGATTAATACTCGATTAACGAACTCCATATTTTTTTCCTTCTTACATTGTGTTACAAGAACATTTAAAAATAAATATACTAAGAATAGTAAATCTTCAATTCCTTGTTGGGGCAACTAAGGTGGATAATAATTACTTTGTTTTCTTCACCAAGAAGGGTACTTTAACTCCTTGGATCATTCCAATAACATCTAAGGATCCACAGTCAGGATGTTGAGATATGACTCTTTCAATATGCTTTATTGACACAAGGAAGAAACAAATATTTTATCCATGCTTTTTGCTTCTCGGCTGCTTTTGTATTGTGTCTCACTTATATATTCGTTGTGCAGTGTGAGGATTCAAGGTGCCATGTGTGGCAGCACATTGGTTGTGTTATTATTGCAGAGAAGCCTATGGAGGGCGTTCTACCGGCTTCTCCCCCGATTTTTTTTTGTGAACTCTGTAGACTCAGTCGTGCGGACCCGTATGTAATCCCCGTCATTTTTTTCCCTTTAATACGATTTGGAGTGTATGGCATATGTGTTTTTATGTTTCTTTGCAGAAATTCTGTGATTCATACTTTAGTTGTTGGCAGCATCATATTTTCCTTCTCTTGTTGTCTTTGTGGTACTACTGTGAGACTTTCGAGTTTCTACTTCCACTACATAAGTATTGTCCTCCTGTAGTATGTACTTTCTCTGCTCTAAAAATTGACCCAATTGATGGCTCTTCTTTTATCGGCATGCTAATGATGTAGTAAGTCTTTGAAAAGTTCCATGTGCCGGTCCTCTGTAATTAGAGTTTTCTATGTAATGAAATCTGATTTTTGTTCAGTACGATGTTCAGATAGATAGTTTTAATTGGTGATTTAGGTTGTATGTGATTCATCCGCTGAACTTTTTGGTCGTGTTCATACAAAAAAGTGGACCAGCATTTAAATAGCAGATCTTGAGTGGTTAGCAATTTCCAATTTCACAAAGTTTTTATCTATATTGTTTTCATTCTTGGTACTGTAAATTTACAAAAGTTAAAATTCCATCTATAAATGACCGGAATTTTTCACCCCAAATATTAAATAGTATATTAGTCGTCGGAACTTCTTTAGTATGTCCATAATATGATAGCCGAAGGTTCAGCAATACCAGTTTTTTGAGTGTGAAACAGTAGTTGAGAAAGTCTTGATACACAACCCAACCTGTCTTTTAAATTGTTGTGAAGCATTAATCAAACGGGGTAAGAGAGTTCTTAAAGGTTACTGATTGCAACTTAAATATCTATGTGGTTGCTGTTCAAAAAAAAAAAATCTATGTGGTCCATTATGAATAACTTTTTCCACTTCTTGCTATTTTTTACCCTCACCTAAACCTACCTAATGTATATTGGAAGATGACAAATCTTCTATTTTTTATGTGATATGCAGCTTTTGGGTGACCGTGGCACATCCTTTGTATCCTGTTAAGTTGATCACCACAAGTATTCCTACAGATGGGTAAGTGTACAATTTGAATGTTCGTAGATATACATTATAGTACATTTGAATTCAAACACCTCTCTTTTGTTGTATTATTCAACCAGAAGCCATGTAGCATATTGACGGTATAGGCGCGCTTGAGGATGCCTATTCTTCATCCCCTGTTTAATTGTCTCTTGATTCCGAAGTTGTGACGCCTGTTCCTTTTTCCACATTTTGGGCTATCTAACACGTTTTCCATAGGAAGTAAATGGAAGTGTTTCAAGAAACTTTCACTTGGAAGATATTTTAAGCATTTGAACCTTTTTTATATACTCACATATTCTGGTGGATGTATCATCAGACCAGGTGCTGCCTCTAGTGTTTTAAATGGCTCACGGCGCACCGATGCGCAATGGTTCCCTGGATCCATAGCGCAGGGCGCGGCGTTCGCCATATCAAATCGAGGCGCACTTTATTGTAACGAGTAGAATTCTAATATAGGCATAACTTTCAACACAAGCAAATGCTTTTAGAACTTTCAAATGTCATAAAACATAAACATTTCAATGTTTAAACCACCAAATGCCAAGCAAAACATAAAATTCATAAACAGCTAACATATAGACGTTTAGCTTTCGAGACAACTAAATTGATAACGGTACTCTAATTTCGATTCATGCATGCATGCCTCTCAATCATCCTCATCAACACCAATAACTTCAAATCCATCTTCATCATCATTTGCTGGCTGCTGCTAATGAATCGACAGAGGGAGAGATTTCTAGGGTTAGATTTAAGGAAATTATCCACTATATTGCCCACCTTTTGTGCATCATAAATGAATGGCTAAGATTGACTGTGGCATAATCTGATAAAAAATGGTCAAAACATTTTAAGGCACGCGCCATGGCGCCTTGCCTTGTGACGCGCGCCATAGTTCCATACGTGTGCTTTTGTGTCGTGTGCCTTGCCACAATCCCCCATAGTGCAAAGGGTGCTCCTCGCCTCGCCACGTGCGCTTTAGTGCCATAGCGTGTGCTTTTTAAAACACCGTGCCTCCATGCATCCTCTCATCCATGCTAATGTTCTTAGTTCTTATTTTCTTCGTGTTTTTCTCAAGGACATACTTTTCTTAATTGTAAATTGTTGGATATCACGGAACATTAGCCAACGCATTTGATTGGAACTTGAGGCTAGGTTTGGTTTAATGTTTTTTGCTTAAAGGAAAAGGAAGGTTGTCTAATCCAGGATTTTGATGACTTGTGAAAAAAAGTAATCTGGGATTTTGTATTACCATCTGTCTTTTCAGATCTTGATGTTTATAGTTTACCATTATTTATCTACTCACAAAGGGGCGTTGTATCTTCCTTTTAACATTTTGTGACAAGGTGATTCTGCCCAATTTATCATGGTTAACTAACGAGGAAAGGGGTCTGTGTTCTGGATTGTAAAATTTTTGGGGAGTGTGGTTGAAAGGTTGATATGCATGCTTCATTCTTTATGATGCTAATCAGAAGGATTGAAGTTTGTTTGGCTTTCAATTTTGCTTTTTGTGGATAAGCTTACGTTTAAATCAGGTTTGAAGAGTGCTATTTTGTTGCTCTAATTTGAGTGCCATGGATACAATGGTCGATTCATTTAGTGTTTCAGTGCACATGATGGAATCGGTAAAAACTTTATGCACATTTGAAATAGAAATAGAAACTTTTATTTTGATTTGCTATACTTGCTTTGTGTCCTTTGTGCCTTTGCGCCACGCAGACATATGTACCGGGGACATAAGGTAATGATGGAATAACGAGAAGTGAGGATTAACTTTTGTTTATCTTCTTTTTTTCAAGTGAGAACCCTGGGGTCACTTGGGATGCACTCAACTTTTCCTCACCTTCAAGGTTTTATTTGTCACTCGAGATGTAGTCTACTGTTCCTTGTTGTCCTTTTACTTGTATTTGTTATTTATAAGCAGTGTTCTATTCATGGATTTCCCTCATTCCTCAAAAGCTTAGCCATCCATATTGTGTATTTGTTCTCATGAATCTGGTAGAGTGAATGCTTTGATGGTCTAGATTTTTCCATGAGTGTATTTGTGATTATTAACTGATGTTAGTCCTTGCAAGTCTGAATTCAATTGTTTTCACAGATTTTATTTGTTTCTATATTTTTCAATACAATTTCAGCACAAACCCAGTGCAAAGTGTTGAGAAAACATTTCAACTTACAAGGGCAGACAAGGACTTGTTGTCGAAACAAGACCATGACGTTCAGGTAAGTTGATTAGTGTATATTTGCTCATTAACAAAAGGCTTCCTGTGAGGAACTTGTATATATATATATATTGATATGAACATTTACGCTTTGTTGTGGTCCAGGCCTGGTGTATGCTTCTTAACGACAAGGTTCTATTCAGGATGCAGTGGCCACAATATGCAGACCTACAGGTCAATGGTATGCTCTCTAATCTTGCTTCGTGAAAGCTCTCCTCTTAGGTTCACTTATTAAACTGTTTCTTCTCATCTAAAAGGCAGACTGTATTGCTGTGTTACTCTCATTTTTTTCTGATCCTGCAGTTGTAGGAAAAGGTGCAGATGTATATAGATTCCTTCATACTAAACATTAATGAAGATCTTATTATATGTTGGCATGATTCTACTATTTTACTTAGGATACTCATTCACCAGGTACAAAATTTGTATCATGAACCGGAGCTTCTTGCGGAAAGATCAAATCTCTATAAATCTACATAAGGCTGTGGGGTGTGGAGTATCAGAGTCATATTCCTAAAGATTTGAGCATGGTGTCTTCAATCTTTATACTGAAATCCACACTTCCTCGAAATCTCTTGCTGTAACACAGTAACGGATTTCCCCCTTCAAGAACTTTCGAGAAATTTAGAACCACCTGGTTGCCTCAAAATCAATGAGCCGTAGTACGGTAGTAGTGAAAAATTTAGTGATAGTACTTAACAATCGTTTTTACCTTGGCGATTGTGGGCAAATTACTATAATCGTAAAAGTTGATTCATGGAAAATTATTTTACATGTAACTGGTGACTCGATCTAATGCAAGCAAAATGAATTTGGACTGTTCTGATATCGAGATCTAGTTTATTAACATGGCCACGATGTACTATATTAACCTTTGTTAGTATTATCTACAAATATGATCGCGTGCTCCCTCTGTCCCATAAGTCCATTATGAAAAGTCGACAAAGTACTTGTGTGCATAAATTTTCAATAGAATTTGCACTAATTTAAAGATGTCAATTAGTGCACTAAGTTCTATTTTAAAGTTTCCTTTGTGGCGATGTGATAATGGACTGTTGGATTTGGATTTGGGCCTTCTAAGGGCTATATGAAATGTTGTTGCAAGCCCATGAGGTACTTGGATTTCGCTGGGTAAGCTGTTCCAATGGATGTTGGGTCTCATTTGCTGCTGAATATGTTCTAAAAAATGAGCTTGGCCTGGGGCTTTGAACCCCTGAAGTGTTGCAAAGCCTACTGTGGGGCCTTGGGCTTTATGACGTTGGTAAACAACGATTGATTGATGTTCCAGTCTGGTTGGAAAGTCTTATGTTGAACCCAAGGCACATATTATCCACAATGGGATAAGTTGTGGCTTGAATTGCCAAATTATTTCAAAAGCTTGAGTTGTTTGGAAATGGGCATACAATTCATACCAAACTAGCTGGTATATTCCCTAACATGCAAGAAGGTGCAACCCTATCATGCATGTGAAGATGCGATTTTTGAAACAGGCTGAGAAGAATTATTTCATCGAAAAGAGCCAATGTGGAGCAAATACTAACAGACACTTGAAGCCTAGACTTTCTACAGACCCAGGTGCCGACACCATGTTAAATTTCCAATTATTGCCCGAGCTTAATCTGCGAGGAAATGAGCCCTTCAATGTTCATCTACCTATCCAATAGTGCCATGTCATAGGAGAGCTAGGCTAGTTGGGAAGTTATGGCTAATGGTTTTTGATGGCTTAAAATGCTACTCCCTCCGTCCCAATTTTATAGTCCCTCGTCCAATCCTAACCGGATAGAAAATCGATTATATCTTTCAATCGATAATGATTTTTATATCCAATATGGATCTTGTTTGATAGATCTCGATGAAAACTATTAAACAAAATTTTTAAAATCACTTAAAACATTATAGACTACAAGATATAACACATTGAAAAGTGGCTCGAACTCCCAAAAGGGACTATAAAATTGGGACGGAGGGAGTATATTCTATATTTTATATGCTGAATAGCCTAAATGGGCAGTTTTTTGTCATGACTTTAGTGTCAAGCCACAAGAGAACTTGAGCTAATTTTTTGGTTTAGCCCAGCGTGCTAAAATGAATCTGGTAATCCAGTGTTCAGAGAGTCAGAAATCTTGGAATTATATCTTTGTATCCCGATTAATTTGTTTAATTTCGAATACCCTCACTGGTGATGGGCCGGGTACTGTGAAAACATATAATGGATATCAAAGTGCAATATTGTGGAAGGCGGGGAAGATTGTAGCCTAGTGCCCCATTTCGCCCGTTGGCTTGTTAATGGAATTTGTCCCTTGTGAGCTACTGTCCCTCATGGTAATTATTTAGCTAAAGTTATGAGTAAGCAGATTGCTAATGCGCAATGAATGGTTGCTATTTGTTCCAGAAATCTGATGCTGCAAGGAACATGGTGTGGTGCTAAAAATAATCATCAACATTGCCTTTATTTCTATTGAATGTAGTGATACATGCACGATAATACGTTCGTTCTTGTAGCATGGGAAAGCAAGCAACCACTTCTATTAGTGGCGACTCCTTATACTTTCTCTTCTTTATTTTTGAGTTTAGTGGCGGTACATCAATATAGATGACAACATTCAACCCAACTCAGGAGATTCAGTCTTTAACTGAATGAAGTGTTCATGCTGCAATATTCTCTCATTTTGTACCATTTTCTTAGGGGGCACGATAAACATCCAACATAATGACCTGTCGGAAAATATCTTATCTCCTTTGATCATATCTGTTAAAGTAAGAATTTTTTTTTTATTTTCCTCGGTAAAAATTTGATAATATATTGCACATGTTTGTTGCTTTAATCCCAATAATATAATCCTATGTCTATCCCTTGACATGATGACAAAGTTAATTACAATTGTGTGACCAGTGTCCGATGGGATGTATTGGACATGAGTACGTTATTGGACACAACCACGTTTGTGATTTTTGGGTGGATGAAGTGTTGTTTCGGAAGTACTTTGCTAATGTTTACCCAACTCGGAAAAACTAAGAGAGTTTTTTTTTTTTTTTCTTCCGGGAAATCAGTTTACACTAAACATGTTTACATTCAGAAGAGGGAGTTTACAGGTAAATTATAACAAACTTTCCTTAAACTTGGACCCACTATGGACCTTAGAGATCCAGCAGCCTGGCACTTGTATCGTCACCCATCTTCAGCACCCTTTCATGAAAATTCTGGACTTGTTGTAATTTTTTTAATTAGTGAACCATCAAATTTCCACCAATGCTTTTTTTTTTCTATGGCCGTCTCCTCTCCTCGCTCCTTGCAGCACCCCCCATAGGATTCCGACATCAGCCACCATGTTTTTTTTGAAGCATAAGTTAACTGCTACTATAGCATTTAAACAGCACCATCCTTTCTAGTGATATCAAGATGCCTCAAAATAGTGACATTGTGTCCTTCGTGTTGGAGCTCTTGCATCCCAAATGGAATGCGTACATTCCTTTCATCGCAAGTTAATACATTCTCCAGATGGTTATTATGTCGGATAGCTTGATATATACATTGTTGGGCCCACTTCTTAACAATTTAAGCTTTTGGAGAATTGGTGACTTAACTTGGTAAGAGTGCTTGGAGAATTGGTGACTTAACTTGGTAAGAGTGCTTAGATAGGGAGGTCTTGGGCTCAAGTCTTTCCAATTGCCTTTTCTCCTTTTCATTCTATTCCGCTCCAACTATGAATTTTTGCATCTCCACGAGTGAGACATGGTTGCATGTGAGGAGGTTGTTGGATAGTTTTGATAGTATATAAATATATATTGTTGGGCTCATTTTATAAACCAGCAGTTGACGTCCAGGACCACTAGGGTGGGGATTGTATAAGCAAGTCTTTTCATGGGACTTCAGAACATCTGCCGCAGAACAACCTTAGAGATTTATGACTCCCCCCATGTACCACTCTAGAGCAAGCTCTATATCCCAATGGAGTGAGTCCAAAAAATTAGCTTGAAAAATTATTCAAAGTCCGTTTACTGGTTGATGCTCTCCATGACATGGGCTGCAAAAAATTATTGTCCTAGTCCTGATCCCTTAACAGCTCGGTGCTTTCCAATGACATAAATTGTGGGTGGTATGAATTTTTGTTCTTGGGACGTTGCCATGCCTTAATGTTTCACATGCGCACAAGCATACATCACACACACAGTTCTACAGTGACTGAACTTTTGTGGCTTGTTTTTCATTTTGATAGCTTCGGTTAACGTTCTTTATTTTATGCATCAACGACCTTACAGGTGTGCCAGTGCGGGCAATTAATAGACCTGGCTCGCAGTTGCTCGGGGCTAATGGTCGTGATGATGGCCCTGTTGTGAGTTACTTCCCCTTTTCAAACAAGTTTTTTGAAGTTGTTTGTCACAATTTTGCCTTTTTTTGTGCCCTACTATTTGTTAAGCAAAAAAAAAATGTTTCTTACTTCTAACATTATGTTGCCTTACTTTGATTGGATGGATGCTTGCAACTTTAATGACATTACGTGCTTGCTGGTCTTAGTATTACTTCTTGTTGTTTTGTCAGATTACACCATGCACCAGAGACGGAATAAATAAAATTTCCTTAACAGGATGTGATTCTCGACTATTTTGTTTGGGGGTCAGAATTGTTAAGCGGCGTACTGTCCAGCAGGTAGTTTTGCTATCTGAACTCTTTATCTTCATTCTGACATGAACTTGCATTCATAAACTTCCCACCAGAACAAAGTGATACTACCTCTGTTTCTGTTATTCATGGCTATTCTATTCTTTTTGTTGGCTTTGGACTTCTGATGTGGTGCGGTTTGTTATTATTTATGGGTGAAACGAAGAAGGGAAAACATTCTTTGGAATTTCAATTCTCAGTTATGTGTTCCAAAGCTTATATGCACTTAGACAAGATAAGGAACCTAATGAAATGCAAGGCAAGAAGGAAAGGCTAAACTACCCTCAAGAATAAGATCAAATGCAAATAAAACTACACAAGCCCTGTTGCAATGCAAAGTCAAGATGCAACGGTAGGAAGCATTGAGAGTTTATCAATTAGAAAGCGGAAATGAATAAGGAATATGTATATTTGGTAATGGTTCATAAAATGGCAACTTATTCAAATATCTGGTCCACTCATGGCGGATCGAATTGTTGGTAGCCTGTTATCACAATACGTACTTAGAGATGTAATGACAAACTTAGTGAGCAACTAACGCAAGCAAGTTATATCACCACCTAAGAAGCATGGACACGGGATACAGACACGGACGATACGCCATGGCATGGATACACGTTATTTTTCAAAACCTGGGAGACGTACACGTTGGGGGCTACATTAAATACGTATATAGGTCCATGTGATGTTGGATTGAAAAGAATGGTGCTAAGTACATAAAAATAAAGAGGACTCGAATGTGAGGACAAGGAATCACCCAATGAGTGGACGATCTCCAAGGATTGAGGGGAGAGGGGGGCAAGAACCATGCTTTGTAAACTATGCTCTTATGATTTAGGTAGTCATTAATATGTGCACATATAATTCCTTTGTTATATAAAGATATTTATTTTTCCATAAAGATTAAAAATACACTGTAAAAAAAAAAGAGAATAGCAGATTGTGTTTTCTTCATAATATAGATTATAACTTTCATATTTCTTAGTACCTAGATATTTCATAATTTAACACAGAATGTTTCACTTTTCATCCTTTAAGTTTTCTAGTGTTATTTTTTAATTTGGTTCACATGTCCAATATTAGAGTTTTTACCCAATTTCAAGTTTTAAAAATTACATTATTACCCAAAACGTGTCCCTGCACTTGTCCAATACTTGTCTCATATATGTCAGGTACGTATCAAAGAGTGTTCAAAACGTGTCCATCTTAAAAAAATATTAATTACATACTCGGACACATACGGTAAGTGTCCGAGTGTGTCCATGTCGACACATCTGCGATACGGATACAGAAGGCCCGGAGACATGTTCCTTGATTCTGTTCTGCCACTATAGTGGTTGTAGCACAGCCAAGGTTTTCAAATCAGAGTGTGTGCTGAGGATCATTTTTCTCATTTTATTTGTCAAATCAGATTAGTAATGTTTTAGTTTTGGTAAATAGATTAGTAATTTAAGGTACATTTTAGGCACCGGTAACCGGTTGAGTTATTCTCCGATCGTTTTCTTGTTTTCTCAATTTTCAACCACAAACCACTCAAGGTACCACTAAATGTAACTAATGTAGATTAGTAATGTAAGTTACATTTAGTGGTACCTTGAGTGGTTTATGGTTGAAAATTGAGAAAACAAGAAAATGATCGGAGAATAACTCAACCGGTGCCTAAACAGGCCAAACCGGCTAACTGGCGTCATATCTCCCCACGCGTGAATCCGGTCTGGGTGATTCTTCTTCTTTTTTGTTCGATTCACTGCTATAACGAAATTGAGTATCCTATTAATCCAGGATTTCATTCCCCAAAAAAGTCCAGCTGCCATAACACAATTTCGTATTGTGTTAAGTAGTCGCCACAATTTTCTCATAATTTCTCCTATGATGATCACAAAGTTATTTTCATGAGTCTAGAAGTTGAAAAGGTTATTTACTTGAACTTAAGATTCAAAAAAGTTCTTGCTTACCAAAATCATTATGCTCACTAACAAAAATCTCATAATCATCCCTTGAAAACAAAGGAAGACACCCAAGAAACAGGATAACACACCCCTTTTGAGAATCATGTCATCAACATATAGCAAAGAAACAGCATGTCCCCTAGAAAACTTGTTTTTGTTTGTCCTATTTTTCTGTGATGTATGAAGTGTTTTAGTATCATCTATTTATTACTCAATTTATCTCTGCCTTCTTTATATTTGTGTGGTTCACTATGAAACACCCTCCCTGACACGAGGGCAAGGCTGGTAACTCTGACCTTCCCTGAACCCCAAGGCATGGGAAGTTGGGACTGTCATATCTCATGGTGGGTGTTGGCCGTTGTACAGTTCTGGCTGCTGTGGCCTGATAGTAATATTGGATTGAACAGTTTTGCACATGTCATATCTATTAGATTGTTTAACCACCAAATCATCTAAAAGCTTAAGCTGTTAGAGAGAGGGGCAACTTTATTGTTTATATTCTCTACACGCCCCCTCACATGTAGCCATTCTCTTGTCCGTAAGCAGGCTAAACAGATGTAAAATTTAATTATTAGGTAGGCTAGGCGGTGAGGTTCAAACACATGATCTATTGTCTGCTCTTATACCATATTAGATTGTTAACCACCAATCCATTGAAAAGCTGAAGTTGTTAGAGAGAGGGGCAACTTTATTATTTATATTCTCAACAATATCTTTCTGATCATGTTGGATCTACTTTCTGTGTTTGTAAGCATATGTTGTTGATGATAATTAGGCAGTTCAATTACTTTGCTAAGCATGATTTTGAGAGGCAACGTTTAGTGAACTCTTTTTCTATGATATTTTAATCTTTTTTCCTTGTTTTGTTAATGGTTTTGACACTTAAGAACACAAACCAGTCGTGCAGTCACTGGTACTGAAATTTTCATTCCCACCTCCCGGAACAGTCTCAAACAAGAGCAAATTATATGTTTGCTTATTACTTTGGTTACGGTGATTTTGCTTTGCCTCTAGATTCTCAACTTGATACCCAAAGAGTCAGAAGGCGAGCAATTTGAAGATGCTCTTGCCCGCGTCCGTCGTTGTGTTGGTGGTGGAACCGCAATGGAGAATGCCGATAGTGACAGTGATCTGGAAATTGTTGCTGATGCTTTTACTGTTAATTTACGCTGCCCTGTAAGTAATTTTAGTCATTTCAAGTTCAGAATTTTTTCGTATATTTGTGTTAGCTTAATGGAGCAAATTGACAGTTTATTTATGAATTTTGTTTCTGTTTCATTTTACTTCCAGCGGATCTTCATAACTCTTACATATTTCCTTTATACTTGTAAATGGATGATATTCAAAAAGGGATCAAGGCAATGCTATGCTGCCCATGGACATTGACAAAATCAAGATAAAGGTCCAATAAAACGTTAAGATTTGTGTAACTTGTGGCTCCAAATTACCACCTATACAGAAAAGCAAGAAACAACTCGTTTTAACCTATAAAATGCTTCTTATAGGCAATTGTCCTATTTGATAATGTGGGAAATAATCCTACCATCATAAATGAGTTGTCCTGATTAATGAACAGTGTAATGACCAGTGACCACGCTCATAAGAAGACCATTCAACCCTATCTCATGTGGACGTGTGTCTCTCACAACTTGTTCACCTTCGGAACCAATTTCATTCGCATGGTCTTCATGTTCTTTTGCAGGAACAAGAAAAAAGCCCAGAGAGTTCCCCTCGTTTGTTTCTAGATCCACCCCCAGAACGTCATGAATCCAACCCCAATTAAATGCGTTCCACCATACCCAGTTGATCTGACCACATCTTCATTGGGGCATGGACTTCTCAAAGATCAGAGCTCCAGCAACCTTTGGAACCATTTGGCATTAGACAATCACAGCCTTGCGCTTCACAATAATGGTCTCTCTCCCTTTCTTCCTACACTGGCATTGAAAGATTGTAAAATTAGGGCTTGGAACGATGTGCCTCTCTCCCTTTCTCCCCCCCTGCAAGCATATTTTGTTTAAAGGTCAAAAGTTCAAAACACCTTAGCATGGATTCAGGTTGGGGAAATTTAATACTTTTAGGGACCGTAGGTCAATATTATAAGATGAGTTGGAAACTTACATGATGTACGGGGAACATTTTATTTTGCGCATGATTTGTTGGCTCCTGTTGTATTAACGTCCCTTTGCCTAGTATCCCACTTCTTATTCGGGTAGCATCCCTTCAGAGTTGTAGTCTGTATAACCTTCTGGACACAAAGGCTAGTTAAGGTTGAACCACCTAGGCACCTACTCTAGTGCACCCACCCGCCCCCTAGTAGGAACCAACCTTTTATTCAGGTCCAAGTCTGTGGTGTGCATCCTCCTACTTTCCTTCAGCCTCTCCCCTCCCCTACATAGGATACGCATTAGCATGCTCTTTAAGTTTGCAATTTTGAACAGGATGTGTTACTTACTACATAGGATACGCTCTAATATGGGGTTTTTGAATCCGTCAATTCTCTGCTTTTGGTGTCAAAACGTATATTGAATTTGAAATCTTTTTCGATACTCTTCCCAAGGTCCCGCTAAAAGTGACAGTGCTATCATTGTTGTGTTGCGTCATTATATCCGTGCTTTGATGTCCTCAATTTATTGATTTCTTAGACACTGCGTAGAGGTCTCTTCTCATGTTGAATGCTTTTAGCACTATTTGATTGAGATAGGGAGGTACGTGAACTTTTGGCTCTGATTTTTCTCCTCCTTGACTGATTTGCTGTAGATGAGTGGGTCAAGAATGAAGGTTGCTGGGAGATTCAAACCTTGTCTGCACATGGGCTGTTTTGATCTTGATGTGTTTGTTGAAATGAACCAACGATCTAGAAAGGTGAGCATCTTAAACCACTTTTCTTAATTGTTTTTCATGCTGTATCTTTGGATACTTTTGTTAATATCTGAAGTGTGTTTTTTTTTCTCTTTTTTTTTTTTTTCCTTTGGCTGCAGTGGCAATGCCCTATCTGTCTCAAGAATTATTCTCTAGAGAATATCATCATTGATCCCTATTTCAATCGAATCACATCTAAGGTATCACGTTCTGTGAACCTTTAAATTTAGTCTAGTCTGTCAGTGATTTTCCAATGCATGGGGCTTATGCTTTCCTAATTTTGTGATATAGATGCGGAGTTGTGGAGAAGATATGACAGAGATTGAGGTGAAGCCTGATGGTTCTTGGCGTGCAAAAGCAGAAAGTTATCTAGGAGATCTTGCGGTGTGGCACTACCCGGATGGCACCCTCTGTGTCCCTATGGATGGAGAATTTAAACCTAAATCAGAAGCTTTTAAGCAAATCAAACAAGAAGGTGTTTCTGAAGGTCATGCCGGTTTAAAACTTGGAATCAAGAAGAACCGGAATGGTCTCTGGGAAGTCAGTAAACCTGAAGATATGCATGCACTTTCTTCCGGCAATAGGCTAGAGAAGTTTGAGAATCTTGGTCCGAATGTTATACCAATGAGCAGTAGCGCTACTGGAAGTGGCAGGGATGGCGACGATCCTAGTGTCAATCAGGACGGTGGTGGAAATTTTGATTTCTCTGCCAACAATGGAATTGAACTTGATTCCTTCTCTCTCAATATTGACCAAACATATGGATTTACCAACCAAAGTTCTGCACCATTCGGGGATGCAGAAGTTATTGTTCTCAGTGATTCAGAAGAAGAGAATGACATCATGATTTCCTCTGGAACTGTTCACAGGAACAGTAGAACTGATACTGTTGGTGCCACATTTCCACTTCCCCCCCATGGAATTCCTGATTCATATCCTGAAGATCCTGCTCTTGGTACTGCAGGTCCATCTTGCCTTGGTCTTTTCAATTCTAATGAGGATGAATATGGGATGCCCATGTGGTCTTTACCTCCAGGTACTCGAGCGGGTCCCAGTTTCCAGTTATTTGGTTCAGATGCAGACGTGACGGATAGCTTAGTTGATTTGCAGCATGGTTCTGTTAACTGTCCTGCATCAGCGAATGGTTATACTTTGACTGCAGAGACTACTTTGAGGCCTGATGCTCTTGTCCCTGAGCCTTCTGTTGATCATTCGAATGGTGATATAAACGATGGTTTAGTTGATAATCCGTTGGCATTCGGCAGGGATGATCCTTCTCTTCAAATATTCCTTCCTACAAGGCCTTCTGATACGTCTATGCAGCCTAACTTGCGAGATCAACCTGATGTGTCAAACTGTATACGCTCAGAGGATTGGATCTCTCTGAGACTTGGGGGTGGTGGCCCTAGTGGTCAAGTTGAACCTGCGGCTGCAGATGGATTGAATTCACAGCAGCAATTACAATCCAAGGAAGGGACCTTGGATTCTTTGGCAGACACTGGTATGTGCCTATTCTTGTGTCTTTATGCCTTTTCTACTTCTGTGATCTTCTACTATTTCTTTTTCTTGTGTATGTGCATGTGTGCTTCCTAGTCCTGTCACCTGTGACACGGTACATCTTCACTGAACTTTAAGAAAAATCAAATATCTGCGACATTTTGATTTTGATTTTGATTTTATTGTGTTGTTTTTGTTCTCCGAATGAGTGGTCAGTTGTTTGGATGGTTCTGTTAATAACTGAATAGGTAAATTTTACTAACCTCCCCTCAGGTATCTAGCAACAAGAAGAACGTCCCCTGAAGTTTCTGCCATTACGCTATCCTCCCTTGCTTCAGTTGACAATACCAATAGAGCTCCTCCGTTACCGAGAACTTAGACAATGGATGGAAATGGTGGTCATTGTAGGATCGCTTGTCTTACCCTAAACATGCCCTTAGCTTTCTTCCAGTTAGTATAAATACTAAAGTCACTGCCCCATATCCACCCAACCGAACTTGAAGATGAGACCTAGACAGAGAAACTCACCATGCATTTCATTAGAAGTTAATGAGCATTGTTTGGTAAAAAATATAGTATTTATCTAGCATTAGAAAGTGTTTTCACACCAATTGAAAACAAGGCTTTAGCTTTATACGGATTTAGGTGGTAGTTGTAGTGGTTCTACCAAAGCAAACATAAATTGCACCGGGGAGAAATTATTCTCCAAGATATCCTGAAATTAATGTGTTGATATTTATATGTGCACTCTGTATGCTCAAGCGTATGGACAATGATTATCTGGTTAAATAGTACTCCCTCCTTCCCTTTTTAAGTGTCTAGCTTCATAAATCTAACTTGTTAAAGAGATATCATCATTACACCATTCACATCTACTTTTACCCCCACTTTCCAAAATTATCCTCCACTTTTACAAATTACGGTAACTCTTAACCCATTAACATATCAGAAGGGCAAAATAATAATTGTACAAACTTTTACCCATTAACTTTTCAAAACCAACACTTATTATGGGACAACCCAAAATGAAATACTCGACTATTATTTGGGGACGGAGTGAGTTAAAAAGAAAATGTAAATAAACTAAAAATTAAAGATTAAATAGATAAAAACTCTTCACGTGCTTTTCAACTCTTCACGTGGATTGCCCATGCTCTACCACAAAGATATAGAAAGTAGCACCGCATATAATTAATTTTCAATCAGTAGTGAAATTATCAATGCCACTTGACAGGTATACTGCTTCATGTGCAGCAATTTAACCAATGTATTTTTTCCCAATCATCCTGATATTCTGTGATATACGATATTCGCCTCGCTTATCAATCCGAATTCAAGTTGTCAGCGTTGTTATGAATAGAAGGTAGTTCTTGAAGTCTATATCTGACTCGACATCGCTTTTGGTCTAGCCAAGTTGGACATTTGATACTCACTACGTGGAAATTGAAGGTAACCCACAGCAAGAAAAAATTCTGACAATAACAATACCAAAAGAAATAAAACTTGAAAAACTGGCTGCTGAAGTACTCAAGAGTATGAAGGACTTATCATCCTGTTTTGACGGTAGATTTGATGCTGTGTGAGTGTCTTTGGTGGGAAGGGGGTCTGTTGGTATTGTCACCTAAAGTTGGGGAGGGCATTGTCATTTCCAAAACCTCAGGGGAATTTACCCTAAATAAGCAGTGTTCTAAAAGTCGTTAGTCGGTCCCAGGTCGGTTGGCTACCGACTAGCGACTAGGGGATTAATCGGGGACTAGTCAGCCAGTCGGATTTTCCATTTTTTTTTTTAAATAGATATTCTCCTTCCTCTCTTCATAAGTTTTGGCACAAATCATCAAATAAAAACATGTAAACTAAATAAAACCAAATAGTTAGTACAAAGTTCAAGTTTAACGCTCTAAGTTCAAAACCAAATGAAACTAAGTAGCATAAAATAAGTAAATAACTAGTCAATCACTCCTCCTCTTCTCCATATCCCTCCAAGACTTGCTCTCCATCGGACTCAAACTCATAATCATCATCTTCCTCTTCGTTATCATCTTCCGACACAAACTCTTCTTCATCTAGTTCTCGCACATTTCTACCACTTCTTCTAGGTTGGAGGACCTCATCCGCTCCCATAGCTTCCCCAACCATATCCCATGTAAGTCCCGAACCCGGCTCAACTTCATCGTCACCACCTTCAACAATCCATCCTTGTGCATTTGTTGCTTCACTAGTAAGTAGGACATCCTTCTCCTTTACCCTTCTTTTCTTGTTGAGAAGTTTGGCATTGAATTGGACATACACTAGATTGTTCAACCTTGTTGCATCAAGTCTATTTCTTTTCTTCGTATGTATCTAAACATTAAAAAAACTTCACAAGTTAATATAATTCTAAATTCTTACCCTTTTTAAAAAATTACAACATATAATAGAGAGAGGGATTATGTACTTACTCCCTCAAAAGTGCTCCAATTTCTCTCACACCCGGATGAACTCGAAGTCAAAGAGAGAATTCTAATGGCCATTTTTTTCAAGTTGGGTGTATGATTGCCATAGTTAGACCACCATCCAACTAGTCATGAAAGAAACACAATTCAATTAGTACTAACTATAAGTTACTTGATTGGGAAAAAAAGAAAACTAAGTTACTAACTAAAATAAGTAATTAGTAAGTTACCGGGATCATAAGTGTCATCGTTCTTCTCACATCCCTTTGCGGCCAATGGTCTACCAAATCCACCCTCTTTATTCTTGTACTTCAACAACTCTTTGTTGATGACCTCATTTTGAACTTCAAAATCATCGGGGAAGAAAGATTCAACACAAGTAAAAACACCATCCATGATAATTGGATCATCTTTCATGGTAGGATCCTTGAAGAGGTAAAATGGATTCAAAAAGTAAGCCGTCAAATGCAATGGACTATCAAGTCGACTTAAGCCTTTTGCGTCAATGACTTGTAGTATTGGCCGGTAGTGAGCTTCATTTTGTTTGTATGCCTCTTTGATTTCTTCTTTTGCTTTCTTGAGTTCTCCATAAACAAAGCCCTTTGACGGCTTCCAATCCCCATCAACAAGACGAAGAACCATCACTAATGGAGCAAACACTTTCAAGCAAAGACTTACGCTATTCCAAAACGCCGTACTCATCACCGTGGCAAATGCCGCTTTCCCCTTTGCGGTCTTCACCCATGGGAGAGCTCCCCATTCATTGGTAGTACACATCATCTTCAACTCTTGTTTCTTATCCATCAAACTTTGCAATGTCAAGAAGGCGGTTGCATATCTAGTAACACCTGGCCTCACTATGTCTTTCTTTCTTGGATGTTTCCTCATCAATGCCAATGTTCTATGATGAGCATAAATAAATATAGTGAACTTCTTTGCCCTTTCAATAGTGTCTTTGAACTTTTGTTCCTATCCAATAGCTTCAAGCATGAGGTTTATTGTGTGGGTGGCACATGAGGTCCAAAACATGTGTGGTCTCTTCTCCTTTAACACAATGCCGCCGCGGCCATATTATTAGAGGCATTGTCCGTGACTACTTGGATTACATTTTGCGCCCCAATTTCATCAATGCACTTGTCAACATAGCCAAATATATATTCCCCCGTGTGCGACACCTCTGAATCTTCCTTAGAAGAAAGAAAACAAGTCCCGGTCCTACAATTAACACATAAATTCATGATGCTTCTTCTTTTTCGGTCGGTCCAAGCATCGGTCATGATAGAGCAACCCGTTGAAGCCCACTCTTCTTCTTGTTTCTTGAGTGATTGTTTGGTTCTCTCCACCTCCTCCAACAACGGCTCCCTTAGTTGGTATTGGCTTGGGGGTTGGTAGCCCTTGCCAAATATACCCACCGCCTCAACAAAGCGTTTGAAGCTATCATTGTCAATTGCATGAAATGGAATAGCGGCTTCGTACATCCATCGAGCCAAGTACCTATTCACATCATGAGTTCTCTCCTTCCAAAGTGCATCATTTATGTTTTGTTGTCACATCTTCTTACTTGCACTCAAATCCGGATTGATGGTTGTTGCATATCTATCCATGGGACCAACATAATGGGGCCTCTTCCTTGACCCAAAAACTTCAACTTCTTCGTCTTCATCACCTTCTAGTATTGTCTCCACTCCCACTTCCGCTCTAACATTCATGTCATCTATCCTCTTGTCTCTCTTTTTAGATGCCGTCTTGTCGAGTGCCATCTTACACTTCTCTTTATCTTCCTTGGTTGACTTGGGGCATGATGTTACATTTCCCTTGACATGCGCTATGTGTTTCTTGAAAACCCACTTGGATCATCTTTAGTCTGCTGTTGTTGCCGGCATTGACTGGTTTTCCCTCCTGTAGGCTGTAGGTATAATTTTCTTTCCGTTTTTATGTGCCTTGGGAAAGAAGCTTTGTACCCTTTACAATCAGGCTGTCAAATAAGGAATTTTTCCATTGTTGTTTTCTTTTTCATGTTTTTCTTGCTGATGTATCGGATCTTTTGAGATCTTAATTACATTTGGGGGGCTAATGTAAGCATTAATTTCTGTCTCATACGCACTTTATGCAGCTTCTTTGCTTCTTGGTATGAATGAAAACAGATCTGGCAAGCCAAGTAGGGAAAGATCAGATAGCCCTTTCTCTTTTCCTCGGCAACGACGTTCTGTGAGACGATTATATCTTTCTATCGACTCAGACTCCGACTAGATTATGCGTGCGTTGATTGCTGGGAATATTTGCTGCTACATTATTGTCAACTTCTGAATTGCTGCCGGAGACCCCATCTTGAAGAGTTCAATTCCTGGAATGATTTGGTGACTAGACTCGTAGTGCTACGAAGTTGGTTTATATATGTAAATTCATGAAAGCTGAGAAACATTTTTTTGTACCTGTGAATAGTCTCAGTTGATACAACGCACCCACAGCAGAATTTTTTTTAGCAATGCAGTGTTCTGCTTAAGTGGTGTGCCGCGCTGGCACTGCAGGAATTTCTTTCGAATGGTAAGGCTGGATAATTTGTTTGCTTTCATCTTTGAGATCTCACTTTGCCTTGTTTCTAATGCCTTCACTTTTTGCCTAACCAGGGCTGGAACTAATGCTCACCATCTCTCTCCTCGTGACGGCTTGCAGGTCTGTGCTGGTAAATTGTACATTAGACAGTTACTTAGTTGGCAACTCGTAACAAATCCAACTATGTATTCGCCTTTAAATGCCCCAATGGAAACACAATGGACTTTTTTTCCGTCCTCGAAATGTAGGCAAATAGCGTGTATTGTCTTCACATTGACCACAGCAAGTAATTTACAGAAATCTACTGCTTTTAGATAATCCCTTGATGCAAGTCCCCTTGTTTATTTTTTCTCCATTTTGTCCTGCAAAATGTAGCCAATTCTTCTTAATTAGGACGAGGCTTAGTTTGGTTTGGTTTGGTTTGGTTTGGTTTGGTTCAGTTTGACTTGTGTTGCACAGCATGCAGCAAAAGGGGCCTTGGGACTGTGGTTCCAAACAGAGTTGGTTAGTTTTGGACATAGAAGGTGCATCTTAGTTCCGACTCTTTCCCTCCGAACTTTGAACAGCCTCATCTTGTAAACAATAACTTGATTTCTGAATATTTGCAAAGGAGCCATTTAATCGGTATTATAAACTTTTACCACTTGTTGATGTCTTGATCATCGGAAGCAAACCTAATTGGGTCAGATCATCAAATGGGGCCGTATTGGGTCTCATTGCGTCTGTGGTAGGATCCACACTCGACCAATATATTGTTTTTTGCGCAGTTCTTTCAGGCATGGCTCCGCTCTAGATAATGTTCTGCTGTGTTGGGTAACTGGGTTACAAATCTCTCCACCTTCCTATCTGCTAAATGTGCATCTCTCGTCTATCAGAAACCCTACCACCACACAATACACATGCGCAAACTCTTTCATAAAACTCAAATAAAAAGTGAAGAACCAACACTGCAGTGTGTGTAGGATCCGTAACCATGTGAGTGATAGTAAAAGTGTGTATTGTGTGGGCATAGCACTGGAGGTCTACTGGTGAGTGTTTCGTGTGTGGTTATTAGCATTGCTGATTGTCTATCACCAGTTGCTTATGGGCTACAAATGAACTGAGCCGTATGTGAAGTGTTCGAGGCTCGACTCGGTAAAAATTCATTCTGTTCGATTTGATTCGAGTACTAATTGAGCTGAATCTGAACCTCAATTTTAAGCTTGCTAAAATGAGCCAAACCTAAACCGACAGTATTCGGCTCGATTAGGCTTGTGAACCTGGAGTATACATGTATATCTCATAAGAATATCACATATAAGCTTGAATATGTTTAAACTTTTGCATGTACATGAAATTTTTTTAACTTGTTCATGTGTAAACTTTTACATGTACTATAAATTTAAATTTAATATCATTTTCTAATTTTATACTCCCTCCGTCCCTTTTTAAATGATCCGCTTGAGAAACGTGTATTTTGTGGACGTTAAAAAAGGCACCTCCGTAGAACGTTTTTAATTTTTTTTTTCATCAAATTAAAGTACTCAATTAAATGAGCACTTTAATTTGGTATAAAAAAAATTACAAAATTATATCGAGGAATATGTTGTTTAAGGGTTTGAAATTGCACGTATTTCCGTATGGATCACTTAAAAAAGGACGGATGGAGTATCTATATGTGCTAGCTATATTTTATAATTAAGGTTTGTGAACAAGCTCGAGTTCGACTTAAATCTAGGCAAGCTTGGCTCGTCAAATTTTTATTGAGTTCAAGTTCAGCTCCAGTTCGTCTAAAAACTAAACGAAAGAATATGAGCATCCTAAAACTGGGTTCGATTTAGCTTGTTTGTAGCCCTACGTTTAGCTATGGTAAGAGAAGCAACCGTCTCTGCTAGTAGAGTGCAAGAGAGAACTGCACGAAACAAAAATCAATTCAATACAAGCTTTGGTTTCTAGGATTTTTTAATCCTATATCGTTGATCACTATTTTCATAAATGGATTGTTCCTTTTGTTGGCGTGTATAATATAACGCCCCAAATTTTGGGAATGTTAAATATTACTCCATCCGTCCTTTTTTAAGTGTGTTATCTGGAAATTTTCACTATTTTTCTCTCACATCAACTTTTACATTTACTTTCCATTACTTACCATTATCAATATAATAATACCCACTAACTTTTTAAAAAGGAATCTACTTTTAAGGGCAAAATAGGAAATGTACCCACTAACTTTTCAAAACACACACTTATTAAGGGACAGCCCAAAATGAAAATGTACACACTATAAAAGGGACGGAGGGAATATAACAAATAATAAATAAGTCTGAATACAAATATTTTACAACAGTACAATTATTCTAATAGGGTGGGATCTATGGCTTCTCTTAGCTTTCTACTTGGTCATTCCCGAAGTCGACAGCTCCTCTGGCTCCAAAGCACCCCAAGCTGTAATATTCCTTCTATTCATCTCGGTATTCTGGCATAATACATTAGCGTCGCAGGACAACATCGTGATATTATGTCAGGGTTACACAAGTGCAATACCGTGAGCGAAAATGCCCAGCAAAAATTCTACCCAAAACCAACTTGCAATTCTAGAATAATATTTTATGCAGTAAAATCATGACGATAGTTTAACTGAACATTGTCTATATGAACATGCATATGACAGTGTCAATGCAAATTAGAGTGTATCGCACGGAAAATAAGAAGTGTCTAGTTTTATCTTTAAGTATCGGGCATTCTTCTTCAAATTTATTTATATTTGGATTACTTCCGACCCCTGGGCCTACAGTCATTCACTCCACTCCTCTATGGCATTGCTTCCGACCACCGGGCCTAAAGTCCTTCACACAAAAGTTATTGGCCTATTTACGTCTCCTTTCAACTGACGATAACTGTCACGCCCCGCCCCGCAAACGGCACCCGCTATGGGCCCGAGTCGGTGCGGACACGTGACATTTCAACTCAAGACCCAACATCACCTCACAGAACATCAGAATAATAACACAGCGGAAGACTTCAACATATAAATAAACTCCTCAACTACAACCACAGAGTCAAATACCAACAGTCGTCTACTTAATTACAACTTAAATAGCATAAGCGCTCAAAATACTCTTTTATTACAAATCATAAAAGTACCACGTGACAACGTGTCCGAAACTCTTTCGACACCAACTGAACACCTCAACACTGACCGGTAGTGGACCCTTCTCTAAGCCACCTGCTATCTGGCAATCAAAGGAAAGCCAGAGTGTGTGAGACATAGGAAATATTCAATAAAATACAACCAATATGCTCAACAAGATACAACCAAACCAACATCCAAACACAGCAGTGATACACAATGAATATTGACATGTATATAACCAATCACATGCAAGTGGCACGTCTGCCACATCCTATGTATCCTAGGTCACTGTGGAAACACACCACGCTCGTTGTCACCGGTAAATAGGCGGTACAACGTACTAGTGGTGAAACCCAATCCACAGCCCCTTCGCAGATACCATCTTTCACACACAACAATTGTTCATATCAATAGCTAAAACATCTTTAGCATGATATACATCCATCTTTACAATGATACATCATCATTGCATCATATACATCCATCTTTACAATCACATATAATCAACACAGTTATATGTCCATCTTCACAACAATACATCACCAACACAGTTATATGTTATCCTCACATCAACACATCATCACCACAATTATATGTTATTGAACATAACCATGTCAAACACACTCACCTTCGATTCGACTGGAGTATGCCAAACTTACAGTTTCGGCACCTCCCGATGACCCGACTTGTCACCTAGCCACAAGCTAAACCATATAAGTATTTGATCATCTTTAAATATTAGCACAAATGCTTGAATATGAAATTATAAGGCTATTATAGAATTAAACAACAGCCAACAACTTCGTGAATTAAACCGTTCGCTGCAACACACAAAACTCAACAGGAACACCCACACTTGTAAAATCCGTCGTTATTAGAATATGCATCAAAATGATCCAAGATTTGGTGGAGATCAAAACCACACGTCAAGGTTTATCCCTGATTTTTCATAGATTTTTATGAGCAATAGAACCCAGTCGTTTTCACGCACAAACTCACAAATTCTGCTTAGGAAAAACAAAATCCAGCAGGACAGTCTGTCGTATCCTAGCTATAACTTCCTATAGATTGAAAATCAAACTCCAAGACTACAACCACTAGAAAGTAGACTTCTAGTACATAGATTTCGACATATAATTTGCCCTATTCGGAGTCCGGATGACCAAGATACACTCAATAGAAGTTACACAAAACAAACGCAATATTGCAAATTCTACAGAACAGTCTGCCTTCAATAATTCACCAAAAATCGCCTACTCAATATTTTTTAATGATTCCAACTCCAAAACATCACCAACTTATCAACACAAAAGACCCATAAGTAGCCACCTCCACTGATCATACTTAGCCATACCAAAACTTATTAAAAACACAGCTCAAAAGGCTGCCCAGAGTTTCCAGAATTCCTCAATCATCAACTTCAACTCAAAAACTGCTATATCCTACAGAAAATTAAGCCACAAACCCTACACAATCTCAAAGGTATACGAGTCTAGTTTCCAAATCAAAAAGCGGTTTGCAAAACGGACACCCAAGCTATGAGTTATGCCCTTTTTCCCAAAGGCTACCAGTGATGTCTGCACAAAAACGAACCTGACAGCAGCTCGGTAAATCATTTTTCATATTTTCTGTATTTTGAATTAAACTCTGAAACTTTTACACAACATACAAGATATCCATGGGTATCTACTGTAAAAATATTAAGAATTTAGGAGCTCGAAAACCATATCTAAAAATTCGGCCAAAACCATGGCAGATTCAACTTTTTCAAACACTGTTTTGCACAACCTCATTATCCACGAATTTCTTGAAAGAAAACCCAATTTCCAACTCCCAAAACTCATTCTCATGAACAAAATCAGTTGAAAACTAGATATAGAAGATGGAATTAAACACCTAAACCATGGAATTTACCTCTTGTTTTTCCCAATTTTTCCCTTCTCTTCTCCCTCTCTTCTTCTTCTTCTTCTTTTGCCGTCCTCTCTTTCTCTCTTGCTCTTTCTCTCCTTCTTTTTCTAATTAGGATCAGACCAACAAAAGGAAAGGAGAAAATATCTCCTGCCAAACTACACTCCACCCCTCCAAACTAACACTTCTATTAGTTTTAAGCTCAAATCTCTTAATCACTCCGAAATGTGAATTAATGTTATTTATTCGAGACGGGTATTACAGTAACCAACCTTTTCGCTCGAGGTCCCGGCCGTCTTGTATCATCGATATTCAACAGCATAATACAAAATCCGTCCACCCCGTGACACACACGAACATAGTCTCGGCCGTCTTATATCATCTGATCACCACAGCCTATTTACAAGGTCCATCTACTATGTGCTGTACACGTTAGCACCAATGACAACCAAGTTCTCTCCTTGAAGTTGGGGCAGTGCTCAAATGACACTACAACATCCATTTCAATTCTATTCAATCAATCAATCAATTTTCATTCTCATCTCTTTTTTCGTAATCAATCAATCATTCATTTTCTTGAAAACCGTGTCATGTCAATCTCGTGTCGTGTCTCGTGAATATGCAACATGTCTTGTAGAACTCTTTTCATAAATATGCAACCTTTCATAAAACGCATTTCAAAACAATGCAACTTTCCTGTAAAACGTGTCATATGAAATCATAGCTTTTCCTATGCGATTCTTTTAGAAAATCAGTCTAGGGTTGCAGAAAATAGTATCGAACAACTACGTAGTCACATCGATGCATCTAAGTTCAAAATCTCATTTTTCTAAATTATTCCGTAACAATGGACTTAGGTTATGACCAATGGTATACTCAAACTTGAATACTCAAAAGTTGCCACATCACCTTTTGAGTATCAATTTAGAGGATGGCTAAAGTTAACAACATAGAGGTCCACAATGGTATAATCAAAATTGAGTGCTATATCACCTTTTCAAATTATAAAAAAATAAAATATTTTAAAAACTGTTTTCTTAGTCAAAATTATTTTTCTTTTCAAAAACTTTAAAAAAAAAGTTCTATGAGGAAAAAAACCTTATTGAAAAAAATACAATTTTTTAGAAAAACTGTCTTTAAAAAAAAAAGACTAAAAAGCAATTTTCGAAAAACAAAAAGTTTTGGGAAAAATAACAGTTTTTGAAAAATTACATTTTAAAAAAATATTTTTTGGAAAGCATTGTTGAAAAAGGAAGAGATAGAATAGGGAGAAGATTTTTGTGTATGATAGATGTATTTAATTGAAGAGAAGTGGGGTCCATTAAACTTAGTTATTGACTTGGTTATTGTGAAAAGGTTGGTAACTTTGAGTATGCAAATGCTAAAATTTGAGTATTGGTTAAGATGTTGCTAAGTTTGAGTATTTCATTGTGAGCACTTTTTGGACCACACATTGTTAACTTTAACAACCTTTTGGTTTTGAGTATGCCATTTGTGATAACCTTATAGAAAAGACTAGTCAACTTGTGTTGTTCCAAAAATAATTCGGGCATTATAATGATGTAAAATTTATAAGTCGAATTCTAAACGGTTATGATAACGACTACATACACTTGAAAAAGTATTTTTAAGAACTAACGATTAATTTTTTTCGAGAAACCAACTTAGGAACAACTAGTAACTTTAAGTCTAAACCCGAGCATTATAACGACGTAAAAATTGAAATGTGATCTAAAATTACTAGAACATAATTAGAGTACAGTAATTACAAAGTAAGTAGGATAGAATCTCTACCTTAATTCCGAGTGTAAGTCGAAAGAAGCACAAGCTAGGTTGATTTCCTACGGACGGCGTAACAGCAAGAACTCCCGTAAGCTCGAACACTTTCCTACCAACTTTTCTACTACGAAATGGATTGGAGGGCAGTCTTTGGTGGTGGAGAGTGGTGGTTGGAGGTTGAATGTGAAAGAACTAGGTTGAGTTTTCAAGAGAAAACTTCAAGAATTGGTGAGAGTTTCTCTCTCTAGAATTTCCCACAAGATCTGCAAAGGTGGTGGAGGTTTTGGTGTGAGGAAACAATGTGATGCATGGCAAAACCTTGGCACTCTCCTCCCCCCTCTTGGCCGTCCCTCCCCTCTCTCTTTCTCTCCCATGTGCAAAATTTTAATACACATCAAAGGTTCAAGATTTTGTGGGATTTTTTGGAATCAAATCCTAGGTTTCATGCATGATGGGATTCCATAGCCTAAGTACCTAAGAAATCTTAGGGTTTGTACTTAGAAGATCTAAGGTTTAATGAGAGGAAACTTGGGGAGCAATCTAGTCACTAGTTGTGTACATGGATTTGCATGGCCAACTTTGTTTTAGGGAGTTTTGGGTACTAGTTCTACACATAATTAGACCTGAGGCTAATTATTTTAGGGAAATCTAAGGAATCTAGCTAGGTAATAGGTTTATTCTTTTGAATTAATGAAGGAGATTTTGTATTAATGAGGGAATATTTGTATGAGAACTAGGGTTAGGTTTTGTAGGAGAAAAACCACACTTAAAGGGGTTTTGGGTGCTAGTTATACATGTGTATGTGCATGAATATGCATGAACCAAACTTAGTGAGCAAGTAAGGGAATTTTTCCACATGTCTAAACTCTCTCTCTCTCTCTCTCCAATTAATGGAGACCAATGATGGTTCATACCAACCCTAGTCCTATTGGTACTAAGTTTGAACAAAATAGTAGCTTGGTTGGAGGGAGAAGATGGAATAGGGTTTGGAGTAAATGGGGAAGTAATTTGGGTAGGTTTCTGTAGGACAAAACATAGGACATTTGGCATAGTGATATAGATACATATAAGTACATGTATATAAATACTATGGTACCTAGTAGATATAGGATATTAAATAGAATTTCCAAATTAATAAAAGAAAATAATTGAATTAATAAAGAAATTTTCATTTACGAAAATTAGGGTTATTACATATAGACCGGTGCGGGATTCACCACATACATTTTTATCATAGATGTACCACGTATATCTATTTTTACGATTAATTAATGCAATATTATTATATTTTGCCTATAAATATTGGACAGAGAAGACAAGTTACATAAAGAATTATTAAGAACAAAATAAACTTTTTTAGACCTATTAGTAGATTTTATTCACAAATTCTCTATTTAATCTCCTTTGTTTTCTTTCTCTCTGATGAGATTAAGCTATAAAGGGATTCCGCCTCCCAATGTGGGCCTCACTGTTCGTTCATTGCGGTACATTGAACCATTCATCTTGTAGAGCCCGCAAAGTAGTGTATTCATGCAAAAAATCAGCTTGATCGCACATTGATAGGTATATCAAAAATTGAATTTTGGTTTATAAAACTGACGGTCGTGGACTTTTTAACTTAAAAACTATTTATAGAATCCAAGCCGTCCACTTTATAAATCAAAATTCAATTTATCATATTCCTATCGATGTTCGAACAAGTTATTTTTTTTTTTGGCGTGAATACACTACTTTGTGAGCCCTACAACATGAACGGTTTAGATTACCGCAATAATTGCACGGTAAAACCCACAAATAGCAGTGGCGGAAACCATTTCCGCCGCATCCGTTTATAACATATTCTCCTCTCCAATTATCTCTCTTTCTCTTTCCATTTCGAGTATGCGTATACATACATAGAGCAACGAGGGAGGGGGCAATTAATGAGGCACATCACATTAAAAATGCATTCGTAATTTTGGTGATGAAGTAGTTGAGCAAATTACTAGTGTAAAGATGCATGTATAGGGGTGGGAAAAAGGTTTATATGAATTTAAACCGATACAATTCTGAATTTTTGTAAATCTTTGCTCAAAAAAAAAAAAAATTGAAGCTTCATGAGAAAAAAAAAAAAAAAGAGACCGTCATTCCTTTGGATTTATGCGTACATATACATTTGACTTCAAAAAATTTAGAAGTTTTTTCAAGCTTTGTAAAAACAAAAACTCACACATGCATATTTAAAACCAAATGTATATTTGTGTTAATTTTTGAGACACGTGTGAATAAGAAACTTGTATAATAACTTGATCTCTTGCAACTAGTTTTGATTAGGAATAATAATGTCTTCTAAATTGAGTTTAGAAGGGTATCGATGTCATACAATCATTCTAAAGGGTTAAAATGGGTAATGAAATGGGTTTAGATGTTGATGTAAGCAATTTCCATTACCTAGTAACGGCCTTACGAAGAGGGGAGAATCTGCAGTCGACAACCAAACTATATGGGAGGTCAGTGCAAATTTTGAAGCTGAGGGAGGTAAGTGAAATTTAACCTTTTTAATAATGACAAAAACAAACAAGTCTTGTTCATTTTTTTCATTATTAAAAAATTTGAGTTTGGATTGTCATCTTATACTTTTCCGATTCCTCTCGTCTAGAGAAACCAATAATGCACAAAAATTTGATGCGAAACTAATGAATATGAATAAAAAGTGAACAAAGACCAAAAATACTACAATTGACTTATTAAGCCAAACAAGACTCATAAAATTGTTGTTTGGCTGCATTACCATTAGGCTCATTAACCGATTTAAGGTTTTTTTATAACTTTATTACAGAAAAGGTGACTTTTTGAATTTTATTCCCGAACTACGTGAAAACGTGGTTGCTAAACACGCTTTTCATGAAAACGTGTTTAGCAAACACGCTTTCATGGTGGGTTAGGACAGATTAACCATAAAATTAAGTTAATCGTAATCCGGCTTAAAAAGCGTGTTTGGCAAACATGCTTTCTAAAAACGTGCTCACCAAACACGTTTTCTAAAGAAATAATGGGCAACAACGCTTTCAAAGATGTGCTTGGAATTTTTCAAGACAAACTTTCGATTCTCGATTGCTTAGTTTAGCAGAAGAGTCAGTATTTGATTTCCCTAACGGGTTCAAAGACAAAGAAGAGCAATTGGGTGTTAAAGATGTAGAATTTTTCAAGACCCAGATGTACAACTGTGTTCAATCACCAGTGCCAGAAACCGATCCTACGATTGCGCCGCCTCTCCGTCGTTCGCTTCGTCGTTAAAACCACACCAAGCTTTAATTTCGATTTTGTTTGTATAGTGTGTGTGTGTGTGTGAGAGAGAGAGAGAGAGAGAGACCAGACCAAGCTTCCTCCATTTTTTTTTTGTGAACTGGATCAAATTTTCGTTGAACATCAGACTTCCAATCAAAGCATCAGTTTGGCCGTCGCAGAGGAGTGTTGTAAATTGGGGAGTCGGTGGAATTTGGCCAGCGGCAGAGATGTGGAAGAAGTAGTTTGGGAAGAAACACAAGTGTTTTAAGCCGAAGTTGCTCTATGCATACAAGGAAGAAAACATGCTTACCAAACACGTTTTTTAAAAGCGTGTTTCCTAAGCACGTTTCCAAGTCAGATTGCAATTAACTTAATTGCTCCAATTAATCCATTTTAAACCACAATAAAAGCGTTGAACGCAGACACGTTTTCACGTACTTCGGGAATAAAGTTAGAAAATGCCCATTTTAATTAATAAAGTTAAAAAAAAAATGCAAAACGGTTAATGAGCCTTACCATTAGTTCGTAAGTCCGGTGAGACTCCAATCTCATACTCCCTTGTCCCCAAATAATGTCTAGTATTTTAATTTGGATTTTCCCTTAATAAATGTACATTTTAAAAACTTGATATGGAAAAGTTTGTTCCATTATTATTTTGTCATTTTGAAAAGTTAATAGGGAAAATTGAAGGATAGTTTTGGAAAGCGGAAGTAAAAGTTGATGTGGAAGGTGTAATGATGATGTCACTATAATAAGTTGAAAATACGAAGTAACAGGCTTAAAAAAAGGACAGAGGAGTATAATGAGAGGGTGAAATCCAATCCATCCGAACTACTTCCTATCTAAATATTACTGTATCATATTAATTCCCTCCCAGCCGTAACAAAAATAAACACGGTTATAACAATTACACAATTCCTAAACACCAAACAAACAACTGGTTGCGCTATTAATACCTCATCACCACCCGTCCCAATTCCACGCCCTCTTCACTATCAATCTCATTCGGATTCTAATGTGAACCAAACGAGACCTTAACGCTTGGACTAAATGCGCTCCTCCAATTGAGTAGTTACCACCGAGGTGGTAGCCTGACTGATAGGCCAGTTGGCCTCCACAAAAGAGACTCATGTTCGAGTCTCACCCCGCAGTGGCATTGAAGGGATTTTGGTAGTGCTATACTACTACCAGCTTGTGCTGAGATGGTGCTGTGGTGACTGCCTGTTTTCACGGACAGTAGCTATGGCTCAACCGGACATTCCACAGTGGGTCGGGAGCCTCTATGGTTACGCCCAAGGAGAGTTGCTACGCTGGTCGCCACCTCCCACCCTTTTGCAGTTAAAAAGAAAAAAAAAATTTGAGTAGTTGGGTTGGTAGCCAAAATATAAATAAAAATTGGGTAGTTGGGAGATTTAAATATTTTACATATGCAATTCTGATCCCACGAGGGATCCCTCAACAAGCTTCGTTGAGCATCTCTGTTCTCATCCAACGGCTGGGATAAAACAAAGCAATTCGCGGATTAAAATGGCCATACTGGGTAAAAATGAAAACCGGGTCAGGGTTAGATGAGTACGGGTCAAAACCCCTTCCCCTTTCCCCCAATTTCATTACGCGTATTCTGCAATCAGAGGAGAGAGAGAGAGAGAGAGAGAGACGAGCGAAAAACGAAGAAGAAGAAGACGATCGAGCAATCGATTCGCGAAGAAGAAGAATGCAACAATCGAACGAAGAAGAAGGTGCTTGTCGATCAGAACTCAGAAACCCAAGTTTTTGAGTACTCTCAGAAACCCTAGTTTCTCAGAACTTGAACGAAGAAGAAGGTGCTTGACGAAGGTCTCTCTCTCTCTCGTTTGTGGATACATATTTCTGCATGCCCTCGTGAAATATATCTTCTCATTGGATTGCAAAACATACATGTCATAGCATTCGTCTTAAACATCGCGGAATCAATTTGTTTTTCTTTCTTTGTGCTTTAACAAGTGATACATTTTCAGTTTACTATTGAGGACTATAAGATTGAAAGCTTCAAATTCCATAAACTTATCAGCCAACACATGATATAAGATGAAATGCTGTGCTCTTATATGGCCCGGGAAGGAATGAGAGCCATTTGAAAATCAATGCATGTGCTTCTATTTCATACAGGGATGGCTTTGCGACAATTAGGAGGCTCGGGACTTTAATTGTTTAGCGTTTTATGAAAGCTTCTACAATCACCATTTGCAGCTCAACAAAGTTTACGCCCTCTTTTTGGTGCCGCAAAAAGTTGACGTGTTTCTAGTTGTGCCTGTGTGCTGCTGCAAACCAATTGTTTGTCCCTGTTTGACTTGAGTTTTTCTTCTTTTATTTTGAGGAGTTCGAATATATGTATGTATGTGCGGGTATATATTGTGTTGCTGCGTAGTTCATTCTTTTGACTAAAACAATAGGCTTGATTGGATTAATTTCAAAACATCTTTTATCTCTTTTGGATTTCAAGAGCTGAAACCATTGTTGATTTAAATGATGATTAATGCAAATAAGTTGTACGACCTCGTTATAAGATACTTAAGTGATCTTACTTCTTTGGGATAGAAGTTACCTAATTTACATACCCAGTTGGAAAAAATTTCCCCCATGGTCGTGTGTAGTTCGAATGAAATTTGTTGTGTTTACATGAATCTGTTGTGTTTCTTACAAGAATCTGTTGTGTTTCTTTGAAGAAAAGGTGTTCTACTTGCTGGGTGTATGCTTGTATGGATATTAACGAAGGAGAATTGTGAAGACCCGGAAATTCATACTCCCTCCGTCCGGATTTGTTGGTCCAGAAACATACTTTTTCAAGTCCGAAAATGTTTGTCCATTTGCAAAAGTTAAAGGGTAAAGTATGGAGAAAGTACACAAAAAGTGATAGAAAAAAGTAATGGAAAAAAAGTTGGAATCTCCAAAATGGACCAACAAATCCGGACGGAGGGAGTAATTTTTTTTCGTAAATAACACTGGGGTAATGTGAGGAATTGAATGAAATGACAAAATTGACTAAATGTTTAAGTGTTGGTGATAAAACACAAGTCACATTTGGACTTGAGGTGTAATTATATGGGTGTATGTATGTGTGTGTGTGTGTGGTGGAAGAGAGAGAAAAAGACCACTTTGTCCCCCCCAATTGGCCGGCCCTCTCTCTCCTCCATAACTTCTTCAACTTCAATTCTCACCAACCCAAGTCAATCCCTCACTTCCAACCTTAACTCCTTCACAAAAGCTTCCTAAAATCTCGAGATCTTCGCATTGGTGCTTCCATTTTACCTTGGTGTTTGAAGAAATTTTCCTTGGAATTTGGAGCTTGAGCTAGGGTTACTCTTGGAGGTGTTTTCTACTTTAAACCCCAAGAGGTAGGGGAATCTCTATCTATCTCAATGCAATATGTTGATTGTTTGTGGGTATATCCTTATTGATGTTCAAATCTTCCTATTCTTGCTAAATTTGATTGTGAGACATCTCCCTAGTAAGTTTGTGTTGAATTCTACATTGCATTCACTTGTTGTTGTTGGTGTTGGAGCCCAAGTTGAGGGCTTAACTCACCCTCCAAGGTTCTCACAAAACCCTTGAACCAAAACCCACCAAAATCCCCTTGAATTGTGCTCAAATTTGGCTGGTAACCCAGTTGGATCGATCAAACTTTGCTAGTGGATCGATCCATTTTGTATTTTTTTTGGGAACATACCCCTTTGGATCGATCCACTTCTGCCTGTGGATCGATCCAACTCCATTTTGGCCTATTTTGGCCTATTTTGACCCTTTTGGCCTTCGATCGGGTAACGTACGTACTATGCTTGTTCGTAGTGAATTGAAACACTTCGAGATACCTACCTTGAACATCATGAGAGATATTTGTTGAGTCCTTAAGTTCCCTTAGGGTTCAAGTGACGTGTTTGACACTTAACGACGCGAGTTGACGGTCATTGAGAGAATTAGGGGTTTTGAGCGTTGATGTGAGTTGAGCTATTGCATGGACACTTAAATGAATCGATTGAGCATGACATGACATTAAATGATGAAAAGATTGGCACGGGGCCCGAAAGGGTATGCCCGGAGTGACACTGGGCCCGAAAGGATATGCTCGGAGTGACACGGGGCCTGTATGGCATGCCCGGAGTGACACGGGGCCTTTATGGTATGCCCGGATTATATTGAATGGAATAATTGAATAAGACGCATGATGAGGGTGTATAGGGAGCATGAGTGGTACAGTTGGTAAACTTTGGACACAACGGGGTGATTGTTGATAGAATGTGATTAATCTTGGACTATTCTTCTATGTTCAACTTCCGTGATTTCTTTGGTTACTCTTATTGAATTTCCTTCCTTCGTTGTACCTCATGAGCATTTCATTTACATTTAGAATAGATAGATGTTTTCCTATTGGGCTAGTGAGCTCACCCTTATAATTTCAGGTACTCAACAAGGCGGACCATGATTTGGTGTGTGATTGTGCTTTCCTAGAATACAAGATATGATTGTGCATTCCTAAAATACAAGGTACAATACAAGATACAATCTTCACACTATTTACCGTTTGGTTTATGCTCGTGACGGAGGAAGTCTAAAGTTGTCAATGTGTGAGAAATTGGAGGATGTCTTGTTGGTCTTTGTTTCCCTCGCAAGTACTTATTTGAGGTTTTTTAGGAACTCTCTATGGGCACGCGAGTATGACAAAGCACTAAGACTAACAGAATACGTGTTCAACCAGGTACATCAAGGTTCTAAATCTCGGTATCGGGTACTAGCGGCGATACGCTCATATATCGGTCCATATCGAGCAATATTGATATAGCGGCCAATAGGGGTATTTGTCCCATATATGCAGTTACTCATTCCTATAATCTTGGGGTATGCCATATGCCCATAAAAAAAAGATGTTCTTATGATTACTGCCATAAGGATATGATTCATAATGGTTAGAAAGCAGAACACAAAAAATAGTCAATGCAACGTACCCAAGTGAAGTTAATTTCAAAATCAATCAAAAGATGATCCAAGTGCAACCACCAACTCCGAGTTCAATGCCAAAAGCAAACCAGAGTTTAATGCTATTCAATAGCAAAGCTAAAAGCCAAATAAGTTCTGAAAGCAAGGTAAGCATAAGAGAAAATCCTATGAAGCTAAGCATCTTTATTTTGGTTCGCTAAATTTTAAAATAATACAAATTACACAATGGTTTGAAGATGAAGATGATGTGATTAATTGGCAATTCTTTTGTGCTCTTCTCTTGGTCCTAATGACCCCTTTATCAGGTTCAAGTACAAAGTCTACGAGTCGATTTTTTATTTACTTCTTTGGCTTTGTATTATCTACGTAAGCAAATCATATTTTGTTTTGAGCATCTTGGGAACTAAAGATCAGGATAACCATATAAGTATCCCAACCCGGCTACGCGTACGTACACACACATGTACGTACGCGTACGAACGCATCTGGATCGTTCATTCCCGGAATCGATGGTCCGGATTTTAAAAAGACTCTTACATGTAAGAGTTAACTCTTACACATGTAAGAGTCTTTTTAAAATCCGGACCGTCGAAAACACGCACGGACGGTCAAGATGCATCATCCATTCATATTGCGTACGCGCCCCCTGCGTACACATCGAATTTTTGTAAGTATCCAGGATATACTCTAGCCATACGGGACTACCAAAATTTTGAAAAAGGAAAACCAAGTGTGACTTGTGTTTATTTGCTACGATAGGCATGCAGCCGTACCGAGTGCACACCGGTACCCTGTAACGTGTGCACACCTGGTACCTCTATTGCAAAATTCTGGGAGTACCAACCAATGTCATTGCCTCCGAACAAGTATTTATCACCCATGACATGAACATACAAATCGAATATCGAGATTACTTATGCTTTGGTTTTTTGTTTCCACAGGTACTTTTTATGCTCCTCTTCCGTGTAAAGAAAGCCTAAGCAGGGAAGTTTGGGGGTTCTGAATTGCCCTTGGCCATCGAAGGCCATTGTGCTGGGAGTCGAAGTGTTCTGTCTACAGGGTATTGATTTTCCGTACACATAACTTTTTAAGTCGGTTCTGCTAACGCCTTTTTTTTGGAAGAATTGAACTTCATTTGAATTTCCCATAACCCTTGACAGGCTAAAGCAACCACACATGACCTGGTTTTTGTTTTGTCTCTCTGAATTTTGAATTTGAGATGTTTTTTGGGGCCTGGGGAGTATCATTGTATGGAGGTTCATTGAACCAAAAACTGGGTTAACTCTATTGTCAGCTCCGTTGACGACATTTAACCACTAGCCTGAACTTCATTTTGAATAAATCATAGAAAATGAGTTTTGGGCTCTTATTTTCTATCTTAATATTAGCCCATATTTTACATTTGCTGCATACTTATTTTAGTTCATCTACAGATTTCAAGCCTCCCTGTGCATTTCTTTTGAAGTTAAAGAATGAAGGCGGCTTCCGCTTGTGCTCACAATCTGTTTGATAAAATGTGCAACACAATTGCACTTGATGTTCTAGTCATGAAATATCTCTGTGTTTTATACAAATAACATTAAGTTTGTTCTTTTTTGTTTGTGTACAGATTAGCCTCGATAGTATTGCGTCCAACTATTCCCCATCTCGTATTTATCTTTTTGCCTGCCGTAATTTTTGTACACTATTAGTTTGTTGCTCAGCAGTAACTTAGATTGATCTTTCTTGTCTGTTCTCCTTAAAAGAAAAAAGGGAGTGATGGTGCTACTTTGTGCAGGTTCAACTAGACTGAGAAATGGCAAATTTTGTGTCTTTTTGCTCTCCAAATAGACCGATGATGCCCCTCAAGTCCCAGTTCCTCCCAAGTGTGCCTCTGTGGGCATCCAACACTGTTAATAGAAATTATAGACATAAGAGGAACTTCAGAAGTCTACGTATTTTAGCTGCTCATTCGACTCCCAAAATAGTTCGTGATCGCTCACTAGACAGGCATGTGGTGAGGCACAACAAGATTCGATTTGTACAAAAACTGAAGACGCTACTTCTTTCGAAGCCAAAACATTACATGCCACTTCACGTTCTCTCCAAGTGCCGCTCCTATCTATCCCTGGAAAAGCCACGTTCCCTCTTGTCTATGATCCGTCGATACCCTACCATCTTTGAACTCTTTACAATCCCAACAGCTCCTACTCCATTTAATGCGACGAAACCATACTCTCAGCTCTGTGTCCGTCTTACCCCAGCTGCAGCAGCTCTTGCGACTCAAGAATCCCATCTCAAATCAACCATGTCTGAAAGCTTGAGTGGGAAACTCCAGAAACTTCTCATGCTCTCCTCCCACCGCCGGATCGTCTTGTCAAAGCTTGTTCACCTTGCCACAGACCTTGGCCTTCCTCCTAGTTTCCGATCCAAACTCTGCAACCACCACCCAGACAAGTTCAAGACTGTTGACACCTCGTATGGTCGTGCGCTGGAGCTTGCTTCATGGGACCCACGTCTAGCTGAAGCTTTACCTGCTCCTGAAGCTAAATCCGGGCTGATTGTAGATAGACCACTGAAATTCAAGCATTTGAGACTCCGTAAGGGGCTGAATTTGAAAAGATCTCACCGTGAGTATCTAATCAAGTTTGAAGAACTACCCAGTGTATGCCCATATAATACTCCCATGCAGGAATTAGCGAAAGTGTCCATTGAGGCAGAGAAGAGGGCTTGTGCTGTGGTGAGGGAGGTCTTAGGAATGACGGTTGAGAAGAGGACTTTGGTTGATCACCTGACGCATTTTAGGAAGGAGTTTGGGCTGCCCAATAAGTTGCGGGGGATGCTAGTGAGGCATCCAGAATTGTTCTATGTGAGTTTGAAAGGACAGAGGGACTCTGTCTTTTTGGTTGAAGGATACGATGATAAGGGTGCACTCACACAGAAAGATGAAATTTCGGTTTTAAAGGATCAACTAATGGAGTTGGTTAGAGAAGGGAAGCGGTTGAGGCGAGAGTGGAGAAATGGTATCATCGATGATGTTTGGAATGAAGTTGATAACGAAACTGGTGGTGTTTATGACGACGTCGATGATGATTACGATGACGGTTTAGATAACTTGTTTGAATCTGATGGCGATGATGATAACAATGGTGGCAGTGATGACGACGACGATGAGAGTGGATACTTGTCGGGCCTAGAGAAGAAGCAAGAGTATTGGAGTGTCGAAGCTGATGGTGTAAGGGATGTGGAACCATGGTAGTAACTTCCACTCCAATGTGCCTGAACCCTGGCAAAGGGATAATCTTGTGTGTCGTAAATACGAGGGAAATGCAGTTGTAAAATGCCCACTATATTCGCGTTAGATATGAACTGCAACATTTTATGTATAATGTATTCATGGTTCAGATCCTCACATATATGCATCAAACTTTTAGTTTCGGACTCTCGTGATTCTTCTGAAGTTCAAGGCGCTTATGCAAATGTCTTTGAATTTGCAGCAAAAAGTTACGGTGTGTGCCTTACTACCTGAATTTTGAACTTGTATTTGCATTTCTATTCCTTGGAATGTTTTTCCAAAAGCCGTAGTTTTAACTCCAAGAGTTGATGTTTCTAAACAAGTGCAAGGGCAATCTCTAGCAAAATTTACAAAATTAGCTTCAAAATTGTGCTTACTTTGTTATTTGACTGGGATTTGTCCACTAGAATTTGGCCACCAGAATTTGCTTACTAGAACTCTTTGGTTGATGTCTTTGTTTTGAGAGAAGCTTGTATCAATTATGGATGCATTGTAGATTCTATGTGCATTTTATGTGTTGGCAGAAATGAGAATTATGTGTTGGTAGAAATGAGTCATGTTTGAATTTGTCTTATACAGATAGAAAGAGTTTGCACTTGAAAGGTAGTACCAAAATGGAGTCTGGAATTTATCCTCTCTTCCACTAATATTGTGATTAAATTTTTGTTGGACTATCTCTCTCTCTCTTTAGGTTGTGTGCAGAAATTAAACAATGGCAGAAATTTTCATTGTTTGCCTTTGAATATAGATCAGTGCTCAAAAATTTATTGAGAATGCTGGTTGTAAAAAGGATCATTGAGAATCCATTGCTGTCAGAGAAGTATATACATATGCTCTATGGTTCATTCCTATGTTAACAATCAGATCTGGGCAATTTGTTGAAAAAATGAGTTTAGTTCATTCAGGCCAGACTTGTACCGGTACAGGTAACATCTAACCTGATCCGGAAAAGTCAGGCTGCCATTGTTTAGACTTGTACCGGTACAGGCGTTATGCTGTACTGGTCCGGAAAAGGCAAGCACCCATTTAACAAACTTGTACCGGTACACTAGCCTAATCTGTACTGGTCCGGAGAAGTTAATATCACTCAATCTCTCATTAGTTCATTCCTATGTTTTCAATAATCAAAATACAAGTTAAATTTATAAAAATGTATGTCCAAGAACAAAACATCATCAATGAAACCAAAATACATTTGCTTGATGTGCTAACAAAGTACAAGTTAAATTCATTCCGAATCACATACATGTGCTAACAAGTTATGAAACCTAGAACAAACATTACAACAAGGACCAATGCTCTAGTATTACCCTCGCGCTCCACCATCAAATGATTTTCTAATGGCGTTGCCGAAGTAGAAGCACGAACACTCGCTTGATGCTCGGTTCGGCTTCGTCCAATGTCCCTTTTGTAGTACCTATCATCATGAAACTTACACAATGCTTCTTGGGCTTCATCAACAACTTGTACCTTTTGTGCTTGTTCCCTGGATATCCGTTAATTTGGTCTTCCGCTTCCTCCCAAGTCGTATAAATCCCAGGATTACGCCCAACAAATACAACCCAATAGTAATTTTTTCCCGTCATCGAGCAATCTATTCCGAAACATTATTAAAGCAAAAGTAAACAATAAGAATACCAGAAAAATTGAAACATGATCATCCATCCATTAGCAGTGTGAGAGACCATTACACATTTTCTGATTGCAATGAAGAGGATTTCAAAAGGGTAGGCATACTTTCCTAACTTCATTCAATCCAAAGGTTTTGAGTGATAGGAAAGGCCCAAAGATAATTCATGATGAAAGAGTAGAATAAACAAGGAGACTTGAATCATATACTACAATTATGACCAAATGTTTGGGCAAACCCAAGGGATGCCAATTGTCATTACCATATGGAGGTAATCAAGCCATTACCAACAGTGACTTTGATATGGGGTTGGACTTAAGATCTATTATTGAGCAGTTTTCTCCATACCCAATAGAAGTAGTACGAGCAATAACATTTAAGATGTAACAATTCTAAAGTAGCTCAGTAAACAGCATTCTTCCATTTCATTTACCACATTCACATTTAGCACATAAAATGGGGGATATTGGAATCAAAGTGAAAATGATATTAACATGGAATAAGCAATATAAAAAAAAGCCAAAGACAGAAACAAAAAGAACTTCAACTTTTCTTTTCATTTTCCTGTAAAATCGACCAAAACACCATAAAGCTATTCTGGATAAAATTTATGCCTCTCAAAGTAAGAAGAAAATACCAAAAAGGTACCAAAAGATGCAACTTGTTCATCATCATCCATAGCAGACCAATTTGTCCCCCTATCCTACTCTCCCCAATCAGCTCCAAAACCCCTCAAAAAAATATTCCAGCTTCAAAATGCAGGATGAGGATTTCTGTAACTTATTATACTATTACTACCGAGTGCTTTCCATGCCCTACTCGATCGCCTTCTTCCGAAACAAAGAGATGATAAAACAAGAAACAAAACCATTTGCCAACAAAATTTGGAACTTTCCACATCATGTACGTGAGAAAAATCAGCAATACGTGAGAAAAACAGCAAATCAAGCTTCAGTGTAGGCATCAAAATCCTTATAGATCTCTATAAAAACTCAAAACCTAGGGTTTTTAGATCGAAACTAAATACGAGAGTGAGAAAAAAAATGAGGGCTTTTTTTGTGAGTTTACATCTAAATCGAATGAGAGAGAGAGAGAGAGAGAGAGAGAGAGAGAGAGAGAGAGAGAGAGAGAGATAAAGACCTTCGTCTTTTCGATCGGCCTCTGTTCGTCCCTTCGTCATCTTCACTTCTGAGAGAAATTGAAAAACTAGGGTTTTGAATCGGATCTGAGAGTAATCAAACGCGAGAGAGAGAGAGAGAGAGAGAGAGAGAGAGAGAAGTCACCAGATTTGTTGATCGTTAGCTTCTTCCTCGCGAATCGATTGTTCGATCGTCTTCTTCTTCTTCGTTTTTCACTCATCTCTCTCTCTCTCTCTCTCCTCTGATTGCAGAATACGCGTAATGAAATTGGGGGAAAGGGGTTTTGACCCGAACTCATTTAACCCTGACCCAATTTTCATTTTTACCCGGTATGGGCCATTTTAACCCGCAAATTGCTTTGTTTTATCCCTCACATTTGAGGTGCGCAACGAAGCTTGTTGAGGGATCCCTCATAGGATCGGGATTGTTTACATCTGATATTTGGTGACGAATTTAGCAAATATGTGATAGTTTAGGGACAGAATGTGGCATTAATCAATCACCATAGGAAAAACTTCCTCCATCCCACTCCTACAATGGAAATACTATTCATTTGTTTTTTTTACTTTCCTCCTCCTCCATCTCCTTCCCTTTCTTTTCCTTTCTCCGTTTCCAATTTGTCAACGCTCCATTCTGTCGAGATTAAGAGAGAGAAGAAATTCCCAATTTTTAGAGTTCCATCCGCTAAATGATGTTTCCTTCTTTTATTTCCCTTTTACCTACAATTGTTTCCTGCGATTCTTTGGTTTGAGTACACTCTGACTTTGTCGAGATGTGGGAACCATTAAATAATTTGAGGGTCTGATGGTTTTGGTTTGGATATGGATTTTCTTCTATGAAATTGGGAACTTTATACCAAAGAGAAAGAGACAGAGACGATGGAGGTAAAGGAGTTGAAAGTAGTCGCGCAGCAGCCTCTGATGATGACCAATTGGGTACACCCAAAACGTCAATCCCTCTGTGTGCTCAGCATGTCCAGGTAAACCTATTATAGCTAATTCAACCTCTTAAGCTTTATGTGTGTGTGTCCTGTTTTTGAGCAATTTTTTTGTTGGGCATAAATGTCTTCGTGCTAATCGATATATGTCGGTTGTATTGTTCAAGAACATTTTGGCGATTGAAACTTCGATGAAAGGTTGGATGAAATAGTCTGAGATTGTGGAATAACGTATATTAGTAGAGCTGTTATGCTTTTGTAGCTTCTGGACACTATTTTGAACTGCTAGCTGGGTTTTTATGCAAAATTTGTATTTGTGTACGATGAGCAATACTGGACGTGGCCATAATTTCTGGATAAATAAGGACAGTCCAAAAATTGGCTCGGAAAAGATAAATACCCCCAAACTGTTGAATCATTGTGCAAGACACGAGTAATGCATGGAGATAAGAGCCTTTTCTCGAATATAATTATTACTTGAAGAGAGAATAGAAAGCCAAGAGTGGTTCTTCTTAAAATGTCAGCCAAACCTAAGGTTGTGCGTTCCACCACCCTTTGAGTTACTTACAGGTATTGGCTAAGGAGCATGGACACTTGAAAAAGGTAGGGTGTCCATGTCTAACACATGTCGGACGCCGCCACTTCTCAGATGCTATTGGACACGTGTCCCATCCTTTTTTTTGGTAGCCGTATTTAAGAAACAAAATGTTAATTCAGACACTTTTTCTAAATTTGTCTGATACCCTATTTCCAATGTGTTCAACAATTCTTAGGTGTCTATTACTGAGAACATAATACATTATGGATAATCTGTAGCTATGAAGCACCGACACTCCTTACCACTTGTCGTATCCGTTTGACACCCCGGGGGTACGCAACATGCCGGCAACACTTGTGGACACGTATGGGACATGCCACGTAGCGTGTCCGAATAAATTTGGTCATTTTAGTAGGGGACACGTCGGGGACACCCATATCTCAACTTGAAAACATATGGAAACATAATATTGAAAGCTTTTTATGGGGATCATTGCATAACATTGAAAGCTTATTTGGGGGGTATGATATTCCAAAAATATCCACATAAAAAAAAAAACCTCATTTAACTTGTAAATTTGGGTAAAGACCACAATAAGATTCATAAAGATACTATTACTTTTTGTATTTTGCGTATGGGATGTGCTTATAAATAATAACAAAATATGAAACCAAACCAAACCGAGCCTTATGTACCAAATCAATTGGGGTCGGCTACATGAATCCTTTTCCTCCATTGAGCTCTGTCAAGTGTTGTTTGCTCACTTAGCCTTATATATCTATCCTTGTATAAATAATAACAAAATATCTATCCTTATATATAACATTTTTTTTTTGTTCCATATCGTGTCTGCCATTATTTATTTAGAATTTTCATATCCTTATTGGCTTCCGAGTCAGTGTTTGTGCTTCTTAGCTTTGTAGACAACCGCTAACATATGATTATCAAAATTACATGCAAGGGGTATCTATATGCCTTGATTTTTTTGGAGTCCCGTGTTCGTCTAGATTTTTCATAAATTATTTTATCTTATGTGTTATTAACGTCGGACATAACTTACGGGGTGATAGAAACATAGTTACATATTTGGACGCATATTCAACTTATCTCCAACGTGTCTGTGTCCTACTTTTTTGAGATGTATCTGTGTGTCCCTCTCGCCTCGTTTCCGTGCCCCGAGTCCGTATCCTTGCATCTTAGGGTATTGGCAATTGAGTGTAGAGACTAGTTTCCTGTCCCTCAAAGGACACAAGTATGCTAGAATGGCATACATTTTTTTTTTGATCGGCATAGAATGGCTTACATTATGAGTTTCGTTATTGGTAAAATTACTTTTATAGTGTTAATTTGGTTGAAGTATCCCGTCAACACCCACCCAATTTATGCTACAAATGGTTGAGGCTTTTTTATGAGGACTCACACGATGAAGACTATGGAGGATGTGTCCTTGAATCGTCGAGATTTGATATTCATTGCATATTAATTTTTTTTATCCTCAAGTTCTTTTGCAAATATTGGGTCACAGATTGATTTTTGCGACAGCCGTTATGATAGCTTACCTTGCCTTTTTCAAACTCTGCACAAAAGTGATTAAACTTGAGTGGAAAGATTGCATCTGGTTACATTGCAGTCGACAAATGTTGATTGTAAATCTTGCTAGTGGAAGCCAACTATAGAGGACGTATGACTAAAAGTTTAAAACTTAAATCGAATTACTACTTGCATATGCTAGTTACCATGCTTACTCTAAAATTTTCGATCTCCCTTTTCGGTTTCCATGCTTGGCATAAGATGCAGAAAGGCCATGGATATATGTTTGATGTTAAATCTCTGCAATTATTGCTTTGACCGAAACAAAAGAGGCAAGATCATGAATTTGATTGTAAAAACTGTAATGAATGAGTGAATGATGGCTTTGATTTTGTGTATGTGCCTGCACTTATGCTAGGATGAGGCTCACAATGGAGAGTTAACTAATGGCTGGCTTACTTTTCTAATATTGGACTTAAGTACTTTTTAGTATGTATTTGTAGGAAAAGAATTGTACTTCTTGTTCCAACAGCTGAATAGTCTCATTTCTGTAAATTCTTCCAGGGAGGCCTTTCCCGCTTCACATTCTAAGTGGAAAACTCTTGATGTCCACTGTGATAGTAGCCAAAGTATCTGGCAGTCAGCTGTTTCAAGGAGTGAGAGCTCAAAGCTGCCCGAGCTCTCTTTCAACAGGCTGCAGCTCAGTGACGAGGAATGTATTGGATTGCAAAGGCAAAATTTTGGCATGTTTGTCGCCCGTGAAGCTGTGCTGGACGAAGAATATTGGGTTGGTATTGCTCTTTCTTGTGCAGTTCTCATTGAAGATCTTTTTTTCCAGGTTCATTTAGTTTTTGGAAGTACTTCTGCTTATTTCTTGGTTCCATGTCCGTTTGCATATAACAGACAGCAGCATGGCTGCGAGCAGAAGCTCATTGGGAGTCTTTGTCATATATGAGGTCAATTTCTTTCATCTTATATGAATTGTTTATTTCTGATGTTTCCTTGAAGGTTTCCTAATTGAACCTGATGCTTTTAACTTACAAACACGTGCAACTAAACATACAGTTGTTCACGTAATGTTCTAGCTATTACTTGTACGTGTTACTTTGTGGCCAGTCCAGACTACCAATTTTGATATATCATTTTAAAATTATTTTTCAGGCATGTTGATAGTTACAAAAGAAAGTATGCTGAACAGGTGAGTTGTAATTGACCACATATTATTATATGTGCCGAATGTCCTCCTGAACTTCTATTCTTTTGTTCTTTTCTTATTTGACTTGATGAATTTAATATAAAGAAAACCTAAGTACGAGCATTATTGATGAGAGTAGTGAAAAAATGAAAAATATTTGGTACATAGGGCCACAAGCTCCTGCCTGGATGATGATTGTAAAGGGATCTTCAAATGTGATGCAGGATCTTTTAGTTCCCACAGGGTCTGAATTAGCGTTGTAGGGGAAAAGGGATAATGGAGATTTGAAAAAGGTAAGAAAGGGTTTTGGGGTTGAGATTTATAGGGGCTCAATAAATACTCTAGTAAGAGGGTAAAGGAATCCAGCAAGGAGGAGTCAATTGCTGAGAAAGCTAAAGGAGATTGAGGCAATGGAAGACATTGAGGAATAAAGGAGAAGGGAAACCTTACTCTGTTTTTAAGGAATCATGCCTGTCAGATGAAGCCACATCAAAGAATGTGGCTGGCACAGCTTGGGTTTGGATTTGTTTGCCAGTAATTCGTGATTTGGTTGACCCATGTTATTTGCATCGTGAAGATAGTTTAGATAACGTGATAGTTTTTCAATGGTTCTATAATATTGATTTTGTTTGGGCCAGCTTGCGCGCACTTCGACTACTCCGAGGCCTTGAAGTTAACGGCCGGGCAAATCTCCCCCAAGGTTTGGAACATTTGGCCTTGGTGAGATTCGACCTTGTGATCCCTTTAATTGTTGTCTCATGCCACTCGGCCAAACTCCTTGGTATATTGATACGATTCCGTTTCTCTTTTATATTTAACTTCTTTTCAAATGCGCTGTCGGACCACTTTTCCACCATCTCTCCTAAAACCAATTGGTGTTAGGAAGGGCTTCAATTAAGTCCTTTATGGCATTCGACTTGGGGCCGCAAGTTTGTTTTTAGAGCGGTCGCAGGGAGTGGCATTGTGTAACCAAATCTGTGGGGGCACTCCGGGCCCAACATGCTTCTTGGGACCAAATTCAACCATTTGTCTTCTCCTATTGGTGCACCTGTTGAAGTTCAATTATCCTAAGGGACTTCCTTTGAAGAATGACCAATGGAACCGTATCAAAGTAATGATCTTTTGGCCTAGCTAAAACTCAGATGTCAGAAAGCACATTCCTCCTGTAGAAGCCCGAACCCTTGGACGTTGTAGCCTGAAGCAATAGGAATTCGTGTTTTTCATAGAAAAGTATTATATAGCATCCTGGTGATTATTTTAGGCAAAACCAGTTGAATGAATTTCCTACTTCTTCAGGATTTTTTGCTGATTGCATATTTCCAAATATCTTAGCTACAAAGGGTTTGTAGCCGAACCTGTCACGTGTTCCTGCTTCCCCATAAAACAAAAGAAGACCTAGGGAATGAAAATTAAAAAAAGAAATTGGGCGACCAGCATGCACACGCTTAAATGAAAAGGAAATAAGGAAAGATTATCAAACTGATATTCACATTTTGCTAGAGTTGGCTTATCATGGTTGTAATTCATCTCTATCTTCTTGATCTATTTTGTGCATGTGGCAGGAGTTCTATGGTTTGAAGCGACGATGTACTGGGCAGGATGGCAATTCATTGAAGTGCTTTTGTTTTGTTACGGTATGAGCAGAACTCTAACACTAGTCTCTTTTCTATCATGCTCGTTTTGTTTGATCTTTTTGTTGTCAAATTATGCTTAAAACTGGTTTCAGTTTCAACGTAGCTTTAGTAGGTTTCGTTTTTAAGATTTTTATACAAGTTGTAGACTGGTAGTTCTTGACTTTTAGCTATTTTTGTCAGTATTTAAGTTCTCTTTTGTTTCTGAATATGAAGATTTCTGTTGTTGATGCTTCGAATTTGTAGTAAATGATAATCTGGGGTATTGCGGAGTTTGATGAGTTATCACTATTTTAGCCAAAAACTTGTACAGACAAGAAATGTAAGTCGGGGTCTTCTTGGTGCAATGCAAAACCTGCAAGCACCAATCACGACATAGCAAGTAAACTGGACATAACTCACTGGACATAACTCGCACCTGAGCAATTAAACTGAAGATAGCTCAAACCAGAGCCTCTAGAGGGTCTTTATCCGAGACTCATGGGCTTGTATATGGAGGCACAAGTGTATATACATTGCACAACTCCAAGATAATAAAGTTTACCTCACAATTAGGTTAGTGTAGGAAGACTCCAATGAGGATTGCCTCACAGATAGGTTGTGTACATAGACAACATTTATTGATGAAATTGACCCTAGCTACCCATGTTACGTGTTAAGGAAGTTGAAATCTGTTGTGAAAACGAAAGAAGAAACTCGACAAATACTCTACAAACTCTACTACCCAAGCCATAGCTTGAGAGTGGAAACTGGGCCGGAGAGCAGACAAAGAATCCTGTGATGCAGTAACTTTTAGGGTCTTAGTGTCATTTTGTGTCCTTAATGTTAGTGGGTCTATAAATAGGAGTGAGAGTATCTCATTTGGTAGTTTTTGATGTATTGATAATAGAAATATTGAGAGCTTAGTCTCTTTTTATCCCTTTTGGGATTCTCTCTCTTAATGAAATCTATCCCTTGATTTTGTTTGCATCATTTGGTATCAGAGCTCTGAGCTCAGATCCTCGCTGGAATCTGACCTCGCCGGAAAATCCGCCGGAAACCTCGCCGGAAAATCCCAAATCAACCCAACCCACTCGTTTTCTCCAGATCTACCCATTTCCAGCCCATTAAGACCCAAAATCGAACTCAAAATCCATGACCTAGACCTTAATCGAACCTGTTCAAGCCAAATCAAGGCAGTCGACTCGTTTGTAACTCCAATCGAGTACCAATCGACCCTTAATCCAGAACATCGAGCACCAATCAGCCTTTAAACCTTGCGAAATCACCAGTTCGAACTCGAAGCAGACCATTTCGACGTCGTACGACCTATTTTGGAGCTCCAAACAGAGACCCAGACTTGCGCACTGCTTCTACAGTGCTCGAATCCATCTCTTAAGGTACAAAAACCCTTCGGCTGCACTCGAATCTGGATTTTGATGCTCGAAATCCACTGTTCAGTACTCGGAATAGGGTTTTAGCACTCGAATCTGGATTTTGATGCTCGAAATCCACTGTTCAGTACTCGGAATAGGGTTTTAGCACTCGAATCTGGATTTTGATGCTCGAAATCCACTGTTAAGCACTCGAAATCACTGTTAAACAGTCGAAATCACTCTTTGAGGTCAGATTTTCAACTGGGTTTCTCTTATTCATCGAAATTTGTGTGATTTGTGTTGATTTGCTGCGATTTGATTCGATTTGGTCAGTATTTAGAGTTATTACTGTTGATTAGTAGTGATTTGCTTGAAGTTTGGGGTCCCAATTGATTGGGTATTGATTAAATTGGGTTGATTTTGGTTATCGGAGTTGATTTTGGTGTTGTAATGGCTCATAGAGGTGCTAGAGGTAGAGAAGGTGTGATGAGGAATGGTGAAAGGTTGAATGGTATTCAACAATGTGGAAGGCAAAATGATTGCAATTCAAATTGTTACAGGAATGAGATTAAAGAGTTGAGGGCACAAATTGCTACCTTGAGTGACGAGGTGCAATATGTGTTGTTGAATAGACAAGTTGCTACCTTAATTAAGAAGGTGCAACGATTGCTACCTTCGGGTAAAAGTACAAATGATTTTCAAAGTCGATTGGAGTCTAGTTTTGACTATAAGGAGAAAACCAACATTGATGATGGCCTCGTCGAATCTCACGAAAACTTCAAACCGAATGAGTTTGAAGAAGATACAATCTTCAATACGGATGAAGTTGGAGGTGGTCTTGAAGATGATAATGCCTTTGATATTGATGATGGTTGGAAGAATTGTCCATCTTTGACGAGTCTCCAAATGAAGACTTTGTAGGTAAGTTTGAAGGAGTTCCCATGTTTGATGAGTTTCCAAACTATGATATGGATGGTGATGATGATGTTCCTCTCTTTAATGAGCTCTTACGTGAAGAGCTTGAAGATGACTTTAAAGATGGTGATTTCAAAAGAGAGGAGCTTGGAAATGATCTTGAAGGTGATTCTATCATGGAGATTGGAGAAAATATTAAGGATGATATTGTCCTTGACATTAGAAGTAATTTGGAAGATGATCTTGCCTTTAAGAGTAGTGGTGAATTTGAAAATGTTCCAATCTATGACGAGTTTGAAGAAGAGTTTTGTGTTGACAATGAAAAGGGTAGACTAGTTGATATGATCAAGGAAATCAAGGAAAACTTCCTCGTGGATAGGCAAGTGATAAATGAAGTCTCTTATGCTTTGGTTGTGTCACCGAAGTTGAATGAAAACGTTTTTGATTGTCCACCAATGAGTGAAGATTTTGGAGAGCCAAAACTTGATGATTGCTTCCATTATTTGCCTTCCGAGTTGCACATGGTGCAAGGGGTGTTTGAATTGGCTCCTTTTCCTTGCACACCCTATTCGGGATTACCAAAAGAGGGAAAAGATGATTTGGGACAGCTTGTTGACCCTTTGGGTTTTGTCTTCAAGCAAGCAAGTTTTGAATATAGTGTGGTGACTTTTCAAAGTGCTAAGGTGGATAGTTCTTGGTGTGACTTGGGAGTGTGTGTGATGTGCTACTACGACGATATTTTGATTCACAAGACGCATGGTACATGGATGTTTTCATTACACATAAGCATGGATGCGGTGGATGCACACAAACAAAAACTCGTATTGAAGATGGGTTATTGCACGAGGGTGATGATCAAGGAAATGCAGCCACATGCCTACTCTGATACTGCATAATAAGTACTTTTATGTTTTCGCTATTTAGTTGTTTTGTGTTTTGTTGTCCAACTTGAGGACAAGTTTTTTCTTTAGAGGGGGAGTCCTGATGCAGGAACTTTTAGGGTCTTAGTGTCATTTTGTGTCCTTAATGTTAGTGGGTCTATAAATAGGAGTGAGAGTATCTCATTTGGTAGTTTTTGATGTATTGATAATAGAAATATTGAGAGCTTAGTCTCTTTTTATCCCTTTTTGGGATTCTCTCTCTTAATGAAACCTATCCCTTGATTTTGTTTGCATCATCCTGAATTGCAGCAATATCCTTCCTAGATGGAATAAAAGGTTGACATTGTTGTCATACTTCCAAAACTCAGATGCTGCAAATGCATGTGGAGAACTCGGGATGTACACCACCCAAGGTTTTGCAGAGTTGTTAATAGGTTACTACTACCTATGGCACAAGTAAAGGCTCATGGAATTCACGGAGTCGTGCGTGCTTGTGTTGACACTCTTAACATATATCTGGAGATTATAGCTATTATCATGACGCTCCTCGTTTTGAGTTTTGTCAATGACATTTGTTGTTCTTCCTCATTCAGGTTAAGAAGGAAGACAAAAATAAAAGAAGAACTGTCCTAAACAGCGTTGTGGGAACTCTGGACCTTAGCATGCGGCAATTCTTGCAAGGGGAAACATACCCTGGGGTACATAACTAGTTCTATCTTGACTTGAGATATACAGTGAATGTTTGTGAGTGATCAACTTCGTTTGATTCACTACCATTAGAGAAAATGTCATTTAGAATGAGCACCTGAAGGCTGTGTTTGGTATCATGGACTGGCAAAGGATTTATGAGGGAAAGGAAAATGTTGCAAAAAGAATGAATATGATGAATTGAAGAAGCTGACATCATTTGCTTGGTTTCCCCAATGATTTGTTTCCTTGGTTATACCCTCCAATCTAAACACAGCCTAAGAGGTCCAATACCCCAGAAGCCTCTACTGATTTCCTCAATTTCAACCTTACATTTTGTAGTTTTTGGTTATTTTTGCATTTCAAAATGTTGTAAGAACATTTTTGTGTGCTTGCTCTCTCTCTCTCAGAGCACCCCTACTACTGGCAACCTTGCATGACTACTTTGCCTTCTCACCTAAATTGTATGACGCATGGTTCAACTTTATTGTTACTGGGAAGAACTATGATGGATCTTGATTCTCTATCACCTTGAACTGTTTGTATAATTTTTTTATCAGGAGGTCAAAAGACTGTCTACTGTCTTTGCAAGTCAAGAGCCCTATGACGCGCATAAATATGCTTATGTTGCAAATGTTTGTGTTTCAAAGTTTGCTCGACGTCAGGGAATAGCTTCAAATATGTTATATTTGGCCACTGATGTAGCCAACTTATCAGGTACTAGGTTTTCAACTTTCTACAACTTCAAGGCTGTTTTTGTGTGCTGCAGTTCTTTATTGCGTTCTTGTTGTAATATAATTTTCATCTTCATTTGTCTTCTTTTTGCATATATCAACAGGTATGAAGCAACTATTTGTTCATGTAAATGCAGACAATAAGCCTGCCCAAGAATTGTACAAAAAATCTGGCTTTAAGGTTTGGCACTCACATATTTTGCATTAAGGTTTCTTACATGTTCTTCTGGTATATTTTGGCGTCTGAGTTTTATGTTTGACTTGGGTTTGGCATTAGTACGACTAACCACTTGAATCATGGGGTGCAATAGAACTCTATAAGTGAAGTTGTTCTTTCCATCTTTGTCCCCTACAAGGGTTTTCTTCCGAATATGTTCCACTCTCTTGTGCATACGGATTGTATTATGCTTTCGCTTGATTTTTCATTAGCTTTTTGTTCGATTCCTTTAGTTACTTGTCATTTATTGCTTCGTTTCTTGCTTCTAGCTTGGCTGTCTAGCGTGTTTCTTCTAGTTGTTGTTTTTTTGCTCGCAAAAAGAAGATATATAGATGAAAACTTGATAAGGGTACATCAAGAAGGAGAGAGGGGGGAGAGGGCATCCAACCGAGGTTGAATGAAGGATACAACGAAAAACAAAAGATAGGAAAAAAAACAGCCAAAAGCGAAAACAACCGAAGCATCCAAAGCCAAAAAAAACCACCACAAAAGCCACACGGAGAAAAGCCCTAAAAACCTGCAAGAACCAGATGCACGCCAATGCCAAACGGAAAAACGACGCCCAAAGCTACAAACAACGGCCCAGCCACGCAAAGCTATAAACAGCAGGGAAACAAGCAAAATAGCTTTAAGGCAGGGAACTAGAGAAATCAGCCACGATCAATTCCTTTAAGATAGCTTCTTCTAGTTGTTTGGTTGATGTTTTCTAATTTACAAGACAAATACATATATAAAAAATGCTTAGGATGTAATTTGTCAATTTTTGATGCATTGGAGATCATTAGGATCAATAAAGCAATTATAGACCTTGAAAAGAACTTGCGGCCATGTTTTGAAAACTGGACCTGTGAGCGAACCCGGAGAAGGGGGCGGGTGGACGGGTCACTGGTTTAACTGCGGTCAAACTGGAATTGAACATTGATGTCATAATTATATTTTAAAAATATGTGAACGTATGGAATTAACTAAAATCAATATGGAAAATGCTAACGTGTGCCCAACGTGTGCCTATTGGGCACACTTTAAGGTTGAAAAAGTGTATTGAAATGTGTGAAAAGTATATAGAAATATGTGAAAGTGTATTGAAAAGTGTAAAAGGTGTATTGGAGTGTGTTTTATTTGTTTGTTTGTGTGCTTAACGTGTGCCAAATAGGCACACGTTAGCAAGACCCAATCAATATATAAAAAAAAAATTACATATATCTCTCATTATTTGAAGTGAAAGAGGAGGAAAGAGGAGCAAGTGAACTTCACCTTAGTAAAGCTATTCTCCAAGAAAATACACTATGCACTTCTCTTCAATCCCACATCGGTGGGGAGTCAAACTAGGAGGCAACGTTGTATCTATAAATGCTTAACAAAGCTCTTCCCATGCATATTTCGGCTGTGTTGACCGTACCACAGTAACAGTTTGTACACAATTGTCAGCTCAACCTCAAAGCGGGAGTAATAAAGTCTGCTAATTAGTTCCGGTTCGGCGGTTTAATCTTTCCATCTAAACGGTTTTTAAAATAGAAGCCGGTTCTCTGGTTCATCAGGATGGGAGCATGGACCGGTTGACAGTCCAACTGGTTGAACCAGCTGGTTCAGTCCGGTTTTTAAAGCATTGCCTGGGGCTGGGGCAACAGATCCTGATTATACGTTTCACGAAGTGATGAGCTCATTACTCTGGGATATCCCATCTCTCTTATAGGGCGCTCCTCGTTTTTCACAAGTCCACCTCCCCTCTGGAACAATGATCTGGGCCACCCCTGGCCTTTTCTTTGCTTTCTGCTTTTCCTTTTTCCATGGCTTGAGGGGATTGGGATTTGTTTCATTCTTTTCGGTTTGAATTCTATTATAGTCTATCTTAAGTTCTGAAACATGTTTCAGGCTACAATTGTAGGGCCTAACTGTACTGCACTTGCGCTTGTTTGTACCAATCTTAGTATCATTGTGTTTCCCTATAACTTCTATTGGGCTAGATGGTGGTGGCGGTTGTGAAAACATTAACTTCGTTTTGTTTGCTCAACTGACAGCTAGCGTAAGGGCAAGGAATATTCTAATAGGGACTTTTGCTAAACCCACTCTTATTCTATCTTTTTCAAGAAAGTGTCGGTCACTAAAAGGTCAAAAGTAGCTAACAACTCTACCAAACAGAAATAGCTAATACAGAATCTACACTGCTCTCTCGGACCTCCTTTCAATCTCCAGATTCAAATACGCCATGGACCCTCTTCACATTTGCTTATTATTTCTGTGGGACTATCAAAATCTCGACCCATATCTATTTTCCCAACTACGATTATGTCTTGTACAATTTCTCATCCATTTGATTCCAGATTGGCATTTAATATGGTCATCAAACTTCATTTCAGGTGCATGAGCACTAATTAGATTACTTATATTTTCTGGGATGACGAGTTTAATTGAAGTTTTCTTATCTCTCTTCCTTGAAATTGTTATCACATTATCCTTTTCAATGTTTATCCACTAGTATTATTTTGAAATCATTTCTCTCTGTCTGTCTTTTGCATGCACTTGTTTGTTCTGGTCTTTCCGTGTCTAATCGAATTTGTTGTCTTTCCCAATCTTCTCCACCTCCCATGAGCTAGGGTTTGCAAGTCTTTTCCCCTATAGTTCACGTGCCGCCAACTTCACAGACAGCATACCTATATACATATGTGTATATAAATTGTGTGCGCGCCTGTGTATTTGTATGTTGACGCTACTGTTGTTGCTTGTGCTTTATCGATTCTTCTGAAGATTTTGAACTCCGAATTTTTTTTAAACCCTCAATAGAGAACTTATGTTTCCATTAATTGTAGGTGCTCTGAGTTTAATATTGCTCTCAAAATTGTCTTGAAAGACCAGAAATTAGTCTTTATCATTCAATTATCCAATTGGCATTCCTACATTCCAGAATCTTGTATTGTAGATTATGTTCAGTCTACGTATAGTATTTATTCGTACTTATTCATACACGTATACGTCCATATATGTCCTGTTGAGGTAATATCTTCGTGGCTTTTTCACTTTTGCAGATAGTTGAAGCTGCTTCATCTCCTCTGTCAAAAGATCAGAGGCTACTAATGAGCATGGAACTGTAAGCTATAGAGTACTGATTCACTTCCAACATGAAGAGTGCATTATCTTTTACTGCTTTTTCAAAAAAAAAAAAATAATAACTTTTGGTGGTTATATATCCATGATCCATACAAATTATATATACCTGTATACACACTCTTTATTTTTACTGTATTTTTATTTTTGATAGGTGGCATGTATGCTTGATTTGAGTGTGCAAATTTGTAAGGGAGTAAACTGTTGTAAATTAAATATGGTGTCTAATGTATAATTTCTGAGTAATTCTGGCAAACTGAGCAGCTTTCTGGATCTTAGGAGACATGGTATGGTATCTAATGTATCTGACGAGATGGTAGGGTATCTAATGTATAGTTTTCATTTATGTTATGGATTTTTAAACAAATATTATGAATTTCTATGCCAATGTCACAAACCTCCATACATGTGATGAATTACATAAAAGATGTTACGTTTTATTTAAACATAAACATATTATAGATAGCAAATAAATAAACATATTATTTGAAACACGTATCTTGAACAAAACTTTTTGTTCCATGGGCCAAAATTCATTTATTTCAAGTTAGTACTCCCTCCGTCCCCAATTTTTGGTCCCTCTTTGGGATTCCAACTTTATTAGGGAACATAATCATTATACTTTTTAGAAATTGATCTACCCATTTTACCCTTCAATCTTTTGTTTTTTTAAAATCAGCCTATTGCCACCTACTGTAATTAGGCGCCAAAATGATGATTGGAAGTGATTTTGATTTGGCAATTTCACCCATTTAAGTAGGTGTCAAATGGATGCCAGGAAAGGAAAAAGCTATCATCCAAAACTTTCCTCTAAAATTAGAGTTCCCTCCATTCAAATCTTCTAAACCCATTTTGGAGTCATTCAAATTTCGAACCAAAATTAAGATTCCCTCCATCAAAAGTCATTCAAATTGTCCAAACTTTTGAAAATTCCAAATCACAGGTTTAGATTTTTTTTCTTTCCCCAAACTATCCCTATATACAAGTTGCAACCTGGAGCAAATCAGAAATGATGCCTCCCCAAGCAGACAATGCCGCAAAACAAAGCCAAAAAATTTACCAGACAGCAGATCAACTAACCCCCACATTTTTACATACACAAATTTACTTTTAACATCCACGCAAAAAATTTAGGCCGCCAACTTAGCTCGCTCTGTAAGTTGTTAGATCTGTTTTGTTTCCAAAATTGGGGCATCACCACCAAATAGCAGCAAGGGAAGAGAGGCATCAGGGCCGGGTACTGGTCAATCCTCTTTCACCACATCAGTCTTCCCTTTAGCATGGTGGAAGTCGTCCAAGCTCCTATATTCTTCCCTCAGTAACCTATCCAATTCTGGATGTTTTTTTACAGGTGCTTTTTGACCGCGGGCTGCTCGATAGTGGTGGAATGCCCTGCCACAAATTATACAGTCACTCCACAATGTCAAAAACAATGAGGGCAATCACAAAAACCAGCATCAAAACTCATTAAATTCTAATCCTGACTAAAGGGCTGATGGGACGGCACGATGAAGAAAATCATAAAGAGTTTCTTCGCACCAAAATTACGAACTCTAGAAACAAAATTATGGGGGCCATAAAAGTTTAGCAACCAACTCTTTCCTCCTACCAAATGGGAGTAAAATCCTGTCCTCTATTAATTGGTTAACCTAAATGATTGTGTGCCCCTAAAATGTAATTTCAATGCTCTCATAAGCCAACTCGCACATGAAGGGTGTGGTCGCATGATTTCAAAGCCAGAACGGACTTAGAAAACCCTTCTGTTCTTCAACTGATATTTGCAGCAGCGCCTTTATGAAGGTCAAGTTATTTCACGAGCCATAAGAGCGGCTACAAATCTTAAACCCGTCGATTACAAGTTGCAAGTTTGCTACAGGGAAGAATAACAAGGAAACATTAGAGCTTTCTGAGCAACTATCAGATTACAGATATATCATCTTCATTGTCTTTCCCAGGGATCAGTAGATCGCTTCTTGGGTCAGCCTTCCGACCCAAATTTGATACCATTTTGAAAAGCTCACAAAGCTACTAGCACAGATCTTCCAAAGCCCTACCATTTTTACTTACTGCTCCGAAGAAAAAGAAAACCAAAACAAAGAAGACTTGGCCAAAGATTTCTTTCCGACATTACTCCAAGAAATTACACTATTACGTAAAGGGGGCCAAGTCTCCATGGCAACAAAAAGTGAAGGAGCTATGAAGCACAGGTACTCAAAAAATATCCTCGCATGAGTACCAGGTACTCAAAAAATATCCTCGCATGAGTACCAGGTACTGGTACGGTACAGCTCCGATATGGCAAAATACGTCCTCAATACAGAAAAAAAAACCAAACCATATGCCTTGTGGACATGGTATATCATAATATTTGGGTGCGGGACATATGCTATAAGTATGGGGCAGTGGTACTTCTATGAATATGGCTCTGGCACGCCAGTTTCTTTTTTTTTAATTGTTGTACCAAATGCTTGATATTCACTAGCAGTATCATGTTTTTTTCCCTTCACTCCTAAGTTCCTTGTTTTGTCTTTCTATTTTAATAATATATTTCAAAAAGATTCAAACCACTTGTTTGGGGCATCCAAAAAAAAAAGTGTCAAAAATGTTTAATGAGTGAAGAATGCCGTACTTCTCTTCGTCTTTTTTAGGTAGGATGTCATGCTTCTCTTAGGAATGGCATTATGAACATAAAATAGAAGATAAAGAGGATATCGTTTGTAGATTCAATGCTTACTTAGCATCACTTTGAACCATGTAACAAAACGAAAGAAAAGAACAATAGCCTAGGACTATTGAATTCAAATGGACCACATTAATTCCAGTATGTAGTCGAGGCATATTTACCACAAATTCTGGAGAAATGGATCACACCGTGCCAAAGGAGGAAGATGATAACATCATAGATCAAGATGAAGGTACTCGTTTGCCTTTGTTGCTAAATTTCGTTCACTTTTCAAAATACATATGATAGAAGTATCATTTTCAAAACCAATAGACGTAAGCCATATCCATAAAGGGTTTATCTATGTTTTCCGCTATCACCGTACTCATAACGTAGCACACCCATATGTCATACCTGTACCCGTGCTTCATAGTGTAGGAAGGACCATTTATCTGCTGCCCAAATTTGATGGTCATGGCATGGTAAAAAATTTCTTAGAAAACACTTCATATATCCCTACACAACTTCTAATTTCAGTGCCGAGTTATATTCACTTTCTCCAGTTTGCCGAACATATTATTGGTCTAAAAGAGTTATATTAACTTTCCTAACCTATTCCAATGGCAATGTTCCAGTGCAAAAACCAAAAAGTTGGTGAATTAAACGACTCTAAATTCTGCTCAAGCTTAGAGCAGCCAACTTAATATCTAATCAGTACTAGACGGGATTGAAAAGCGGGAGAAAACAAAAAGTTCAGTTACCAGTATTTTTCAAGGCCATAAAGATTTCCTTTACTGTAGCAGTCAAGGGTCAGCTGTTCAAAATCCTCATAGACCTCCTCCCTGAATTCATTCTCCAATCCGTAACTGGAATGATAAGCAAAGTGCCTTAGCAACACTGTATAGATATATGTTTTAATTACAAAATGAAGAGCATAGCTTATCTTTCCAGTACCATGCAAAAATGTGAGAGTTCCAAGAAATGATGAAACTTCAAAGGAAACCTAGAAAAGTAATAGATAAAAATTCTAACTTAAAAAGCATGGTACCAGAATGATACCTGTAAAATCTGAATAGGCACTCTACGCCATAGTTATAATTTGCAGCTGCATCTTCCTGTGCCAATTTCCGAAATTCATCGTACATAGTATGGACAAACATGTCTCTAAGGAAATACGACCAAAACCGGTACAGTGTGTTCATTTCCTGCATGGTAGAGAGGAAAAATGACTTTGAGAGAATCAAGGCACTTCAAAAGTATTTGCAAACTAGGATAGCAATAGAGTTCAGATAAGGCCGTGTAACATGCAACTATGACGCATAAGAGAGAGAGAGAGAGAGAGAGAGAGAGAGAGAGTCACATCCATGCACATGTATTTATTGTAAGTTATTTTCTTTTTTGTTTCAGAACTTCTAGAATTTCTCAAAAAATCAAATGAATCATGAAATTATGAATCGTAAGACTCGTCTCTGACTCTATCCGAAAATAAATTCTAATTGTGTGTCCTAGAATTTGGACAACTAAACTAGGGCGAAATATGTGTCCAGAGGAACATGAAGTTGGTTAAAAATAGTTTTTTAAATCATAAAATGAGGACAACATACATTTACTCCTATTAATCCTCCTCTGGAACCTTTTTTTTTTTTTTTTTAATTTTAGGAATCTAAATATCAAAACCAACAGTTCGTTCGTTGAGAAAATCCTCAAACTTTATGACAGGGCTGATATTCCAATAAGGCTGATATCCACATCCCAATTTGCAAACATCTAATAACAAATGGATTCATTAAACCCAACCCAAAAGTATCTAAAGTGCGATCCCCCAAACCTACAACCCTTCATCCACAGTGACCCTATTGGGCTCGCTAACCAAGACTTGGCGAACCCATCAGCTCATGATGTGATGTGTTTCAAATATGAAATTAGAACGAATGAAGACTCATTAACAGCATTTGACCTCCGGGATTTGATGACACCAGGCCATTAGTGGGACTAACATCTTTCGCTAATGCTCTGCGGAAAGAGTACTGACATATCGCCATCACAAGCTTCACCCAATGCCACCTAACCTTTCATTGCTTCATAAGCTAAAGCCAGGTCTTTTACTTTATTCAACCTTCTACTTGGTATATGAAGTTCTCATGCTAGCTCCCTAGAAACTCCTGTTCCTGTTAGATAGCTTGATATACATTGTTGGATCCATTTCCTAACAGCTTAAGCTTTTGGGAGAGTTGGTAACTTAACATGGTATCAGAGCTCTGGTCACGTCAAGTCTCTCTGCTGGCATTTGTCCCCCGTTTGCACTCTCTCTCTCTCTCTCTCTCTCCGGGGTTGCTCATGAGGGAGGGTGTTAGATAGCTTCATATACATTGTTGGGTCCATTTCCTAACAGCTTAAGCTTTTGGGAGACTTGGTAACATAACAGTTCCTAGGACCATCTTCCGACTTGATTAGTCTTAAAATGGCCCTCTATCAAATAGAAATTACTCTCCAAAACCACAATAGGAACAAAACTAGAATCCAAGTGGGCCTGTTTGGATACTATATGTGTTTTATGTACTCACCGTCAGACAAATCTTGCTACGTGAAAGTGTTTGAAACCTGTTCTCGAAGAATTTTTACATAACCCATCTAGAAACAAACAGGAAAAGATGTTTCTATTTCTCGAGAATTATTTTCTCTAAAAACTTAGTATGATGGAAAAACTATAGCTGTTTTCGTTTTTAAAAAGTGTTTTTGAAAAGAGTTCTGCAAAATGTATTCTAAAATGGCAACCGAATAGCGTTAAAACCTGACCTTAGTCCTCACAAATTCGGAAAATTTATTGATTCCTGATCAACATTATCCAAACAACCACAGCTATCTATCTTGCATGTGATGCAATTGCCTTCTCTTGAAAACTGCACTCAGGATTGCAGTTCTTTAACTCCATCACAGGATGAAGTCGAAGATCGAAGAATCAACCAAATAGCGATACCAGTAAGATTATTTTGGATGAAGTTAGCTGTTTTTTAGCCTAATTTATAATACTACCCTTCCTTTACTCTCCAGGTAAGAGCCCTCCTCAACAAAGGATAGATGCCGGAGATGGTGAAGGAGGTGCAACCGAGAGCTCAATAATTAAAATGTGTTTACTATTTCCTTTTGGCATTAAGTAGCCTATATATTAAGCTTGCTGTAATTACTTCATAAGATGTTTTACAGTTGAACTGATTAAAGATTTTGATACTCTCTCTCTCTCTCTCTCTCTCTCTCTCTCTCTCTCTCTCTCTCTCTCTCTCTCTCTCTCTCTCTCTCTCTC